>JASDQU010025734.1:29114-43872 GCA_032191745.1 Picea mariana | reverse complement strand
GTATTAATAACACTATTTCTTAATCTCTTATTAACCTCATTATCATGTAAATATAAGTATTAATATCACAAAAGTTAGCACTACTTACAATATTTACTTTTCATCTAAATCTTCACACATTAATAACATTAGATATTGTAAAACATTAATAACACTATTTGCAATATTCATTTTTAATGTAAATATCAATGTAGTATGTGCAATCTATTTCCTTATATAGAATGTATTATAATTTATATCTATTTTAACATTTAACATATTAAAGTATTAATAACACTACTTATAATGTTTATTTTTTAAGTTAATTTTATTATGATATGTGAAAATATTTATTTATCTATAACCTCTTTAAAATATTTTGATTTTATTTAATATTATTTTTATACATTAATATTTTTATTTATATTTAATTTTTTAAATTTAATTATTAATTTACCTAAAAATAGTATAATGTTTTGTTATTTAATTTTTTTAATTGAAATATTTAAAATTACAAACTCCAGATATCTATTTCACATAAAAAGTACTAAAAACATTTCAATTTAATAAAAATAAAAACATATAATTAAATATTTCAATTTATTTAGTAACCATATTTATCATTTGTGATCGTTAAGAATAAAAAATCATTTAGAATTGAATATACATAAATTAGTTAGAATATAACAATAAAATAATATTATGTATTAAGTTAGTTATTATTGGTTATTATGTTATAAAGGTTGAAAAAAACAAACAAATTTATTCGAAATACAATTGTAATAATATGCATTAAATTGGATATATATATATATATATATATATATATATATATATATATATTAAAAACAAATTACTTCGTAATATAATCATAAGATAATATTATGCATTAAATTGGATATATATATGGTTTCATTATCATTTTGATTATTGCGTAAGTTCGGAAAAGTAGAAATTTTAATTGGTGCTAGAACCAAAAGTTGGAGCGAGAGATTGATTCTTTATTATTAAGGTTGGAGGCTATGGAATAAAGTCGTCAACCAAGCTTATGTTAAAGTTTGATTTTTAAAAGTACTTTGGTCTTTTCACATAATATATATATATAGAGAGAGAGGGGTATGTGTCTGTATGGGTTTCATTATCATTTTGATTCTTGTGGAAGTTAGGAAAAGTAGAAATTTTAATTGGGGCTAGAGCCAAAAGTTGAAGTTGGAGGGAGAGATTGATTCTTTATTATTTAAGGTTGGAGGCCATGGAATAGAGTCGTCAACCGGGCTTAAGTTAAAGTTGGATTTTAAAAGTACTTGGATCTTTTCACATGGAAGTTTAAGTTTTTGTCGAAAAATTGTCTTGTTTAACACTATACAAGTTCGGCATTAAAAAATTAATGGGTAAAATTTTCATACCGCAAAAATTAAAAAATGGCAATTTTTAATGTACACGAATCTTTGAATATGTATAAAATAGTAAGGATAAATAACTCAGAAAAACTTATCATCAAGTAAGTGCGAAATGAAAGAAAATAGTTAGAAAGATTTTTATTTGAATACTCATATTTTATTTTGAAATTCAACATTTAGATTTGATAAAAGGTAATGAAGAATTTTTCTCAAAGGACTTCAATTTTATTTTTTTATGTTATAGGGTAAATTTAACATACTCGAAAGATACTTAGAAGAACCAGGGGAGTTGCAAAGGCAACAAGTTCTTTCTTTCGTTCGGTTGAGATTTAGAACAAGAGAATGCATTAAAACTCTGCGTAGGAACCTAGTGAGGGATCGACAGTCAAAAATACAATTTTTTGTTTTTTTAATAGTATATTTTTGGTTTGCTTCAAGTCTTAGAAATGCAAACTTGACTTATTACTTCAATTCTTAGAACTGAAAAGTTGACTTATTCCATCGCTATCCATAGAAGGCTGTAGTGCACTACATCGATGAGTCATTACACCAGCATGTCCGTTTGTTTACGAAAATCCCACGACTTATTCCATCGCTATCCATAGAAGGTTGTAGTGCACTCCATCGCGGAGACATTACACCAGCATGTCCATTAGTTTACAGAAAGCCCATAATTAGAGTGTCTTCCTCGGGATTAGGTGTGCTTTGTTCTTTGCTCATATGTTGGAATAAACAAAACAAAGCATCAAGCATAAAAGACATAAACATAATCACAGAGAATATCCAAACAAATTGCCAATACAAATTTAAATTTAATCATTCATGTGTTGAATAAACGAAACAAAGCATCCACGGAATATTAAAAAAAATCATGTGTTGAATTAACAAAACAAAGCATCAATAGAACAATCAACACAAAACGTGTGTAATGGTCCCCGCCGTTACAACAACAAGTGATGCATAACAAGTACAATTTACCCCTTTTGTTTTTTTTATTTTTTTATTTTTAAAAGCACAAGGAATGTAATGTCATTAATACAAGCAAGCATCACAACTCGACGATAGACATAACGAACGAAATTCATGCAACGCATAAACATAACGGCCTAGCATACTTAGCACATCATTCAACTTGAAGCAACTTATGAACATTCAATCAGGCAAAGAATATAAATGAATACCCGCTCGTCCTACCCTGCAATCGTTAGGACCTCCAAGACGCATAAACAATGCTAAAGCCTAGGTTCCCATCAATTTTGACCATTTAAGGTTTCAAGGCTGGTGACTGTTCTGAGGAACAAAGAGGTGTCTACATCCCACTTGACCTAAACAAGTCCAAGACGACTACGTTAACTAACATCATCAAGATCATCCAAGCACAACCAATATAAAAAAACCGACACAAGTAATATGAACTTTCATGGCGAGCAAGAAACAATATTATAATCATGCGTTATAATGCAATTTGCATTACATCAAATTTCAAAAATCAACATCGTCATCATTAGGAAGCACATGACCGAAGGTTAGGTTATCATACGCACTTATCAATCACTGCGCACAATGATCCAATCATACAAAATCATGCTGCCACATTGGGACAAGCGTAATAGTAACTAAGGCGCCAACCTAAACAATCCTAAACCTTTAATCATGACACACAATACAATGCACCCAAAACTTGAACTGTCATACTTCTACGAAATCTATAAATGAGAAAACTCTAATCAATCAAGCTAATTGAGGCACACGGTAACTACATTAAATACATGTTTAAAATTGTGCAACAATACATGTTTCAATACATTCAATCATTTCTTATGTGGATTCCTTTTATTGTGCAACATCCTATATGTATCTCATTAACATTTTACCATCATAAAGACTATTTCATAGCACATAGTATCCAACTTCAATTTAATATTAAAAACATATAATAATCTTCAAGTAATAATTATACCTTTAAATATCCATTTAAATGGGTTTTATTAATTAACTAAAACCAACTACACTTTTCTTTACCTTTCCAGTTCAATATTAACAAGGAAACAATAGACCTTAAAATGTAAAACCTCTATCTAATTTATAATTTAATAATAAATTAAGACTAGACAATCGATATAAAGATTCCCTTTTCTATACTCGAGAGTATTCCTTCCCTAATTTCCTTTTAAAATGCAACCATTTAAAAACATTTAAAAACATGATAAATAAATGAAGTATCTTGTAATTAATAAATTAACATTTAAAAATCATCATACAAGGATTACATTAACAACATCATTGATTTCGAACATGTTCCTTAACTTAATACCTGTCATAAAACAATTATAACAACTAATATAAGGAAATATAATCAACTGCCATTCACTTGTTCCTGAATTAGTGCCCTCTCCTAAAATAATTATAAAGACCATTAAAGGAAATTTCATCCCCTGCTACCCTTCCACATGTCTCTTAACTTAATGCTCTATTCTGAAACGAGTTCAAAACTGTTCTAACGCAATTAAAACACTATTGCCATTCGACCTATCTTTTAACGTAAAATTCTATTCTTAAACAATTTAAAACAGTTATAAAGCAAATTAAAACGTTAATTGGCATTCCACATATCTTTTAACGTAAAGATCTATTTTAAAACGAATTTGAAACTATTATAAAACAAATAAATCTCACTGCCAATCCACATATTCTCATAAGCACCGACGTCGACTAGTACGAGCTAAGGTGATGGAATTCTATTGGTCAATAGTCTCATTTGAATCCTTTTATCATACCAAGGCGAAAGAGAAGCTGGCATCGTGCGCTGGGAAGAGATCATAGAGAAATCAAAGTACCACGATCCCCAGGGTTTTGAAATCAACGAAAAATTAATTCTCACTTGAATGGAATGACAGATGGTAATATTACCCGACCACGTTTTAGAAATAATCTGACACCTTCAGGGAGAACGCTAAGACAACGCCCCAAATGCGTTGTGTTGCGTCACACGCCGATTCCCAGCAAGAGTAAGGTTACAAACGGGCTGAGAAGAGATGTGGATCCACTGAGTGCGCAACGTCACACAGGAAGAAGTCAGTCAAGCAGAGGTATTCGACTGTCTAACTCTGAGGTGGGAGGGGAACAACAAAAACGAAGGCAAGGAACACCATACTCACTGCTAAAATAATTCGGTCGACTGTGGTGGAAGGGTACCTCCAATGCATTTCCAAGGAAACAGATGACGCACTGTCAGGTGGCTCAAGCCTGGTTCATTTAAGACTCTCCGGGGGAGGCCTTGTGGGCATGGGCGAGTTGAACGCAATCCGACGGGTAACAATACAATTAAAAATAACACGGGCCTCAACAAGCAAACGCCAAGCTCCAAGTCACATGGACGGAATGCACGAAGGGCTTGCACCGTCTCAACAGACCAAGGGTAAATTCGCAAAGGCTGAAACCAAGCTAAAAAGAAGATAAACAAAGAGGGGTAACAATAATTTTTTTTTAAAAACAATAGGCCGAAACCGATCCAAAATAAGAAAAACAACAACATGATTAAAGAACCTCACAAATCATTTAAGGGAAATACTTCAGTAGTGTTAGGCCGCGTTTGAGTACCTACACTATGGCACACTCCAGTAAAGGATCCCCTTTTGGCTGTGGAATGGAAGAACGAACGCCAGGCCTATCCCATATTGCACGCGCTGGCCATTACATTGGCTGGCTGGAAGGAACCCACGCCAGGCCTCAATCAAAGGAATCTATAGGAAACAAGGGTAAAAGGGCCGTAAGGATTCACAAATCGGTGCTATCCAGCAGAACGTCTGGCTGGAAAAGAAGTACAGCTCGAAACTAAAAGCAAGAGGAACCCTCCAGAGGTGCAAGGGAAACAACAACTGATTAAGGACAAAATTACCCACAAACGCAGAGGAAAAAAAACTCATTAGGCAGAGACAATAAAGCGCAGAGTAAAACCAAGGTCCGGAGAAAAATCAATGGGGTTTTTAGGATATTTCGAAGGCTGGACACATTCTAACCGGGAAAGGGTAGGCAACAGATAAGGGAGCGATTAAATCATAACATTAATTCACAGATAGAAAAAACTATTACCACATTCAAACTAAATGTAAATTCACATGCAAAATTAAACTATTTACAATTGCGAAATTCAGATATGTGTACCTTAAGCGAAGGCGAAGGTTCCGATGTTTCTTTCCCCTGCTTGTGCTCTGTCCCACTCCCACTTTCCAACCGCTGAGACCTCACCGATACCTCCCAACCAATGCTAGGGTTTCTCTTCTCCCCCTTGATCCCTCGAGCCGCAAAGGGGCCACGCACATAATCGAAGAAAAAATATCTCCCAGCTCGCCTCACAAGGTCGAGCTACCATTTGTTATCCGAGCTAGTTGTACCAACTCCCACAAGAAAAATCAATCAAGAATAAAATCCGACAGCATAACCTTACGCATGCCAGACGTGATCCATTCTCCTTCTTTGCCATTTCTTTTATAGATTTTACTTAGTGAATTCTTGTCAAAACGCACATTAAATTATTTTTATTAAAAATTAATTAGGAAATTTCTCTCCCATACACTTGTCACCAGATCCCTTAGTTGCACATTCATTTAATCAATTAATTTAATTTTCCAATTTCCCTCATCCCCCTAAAAACGTTCCTAAAAATGCTCCTTGATGTCCCTTTATTCTCTTACATTCCTTTTAATGATTGATGTCTTTCATAAAGCCTAGTTGAGTTCGAAATTAGAAAGTTATCTAGACTAGATTCCCTACTATGTTCGAAATTCATTTTGTATTAAAGTTTCTCATTTTTGTTCTATGTTCTAAATTAGCAGGTTTTGTACTTACCCAACCCTTAATGTTTCAAATAATTTAATCCTTCTAAAATTTTTCTTTTTAATTTAATTTTCACCCCCAATTTATTCATCCCTCCCTTTATTACTTTCTTAATTAAGTTTTTGTTCTCAAGACCTATTTAGACCTAGGCTTTAAATTCTTTAGGCTCAGCATGAATTGTTTTTAAGGGAAATTTTAATATTATTAATCTTTACTCATGAAACATTCATTTAAGGCTGGCCAAGTCCTAAGGAGACATAGTTTTATAGGTACTAAGTTCATTAACTCACCAGTGTTAACAAAAATCGTGACGTGCCCTTCAACACACACTACGTGCTCCAAGGGTGCCACTCACCTGCATTCGTGTTTCATTTACACGACATGCCCTTCAAGACGGACTACGTGCTCCAAGGGTGCCACTCTCCTTTTGACTGATTTTGGTAGACATCAGACCCCTAGAGTCAATACTCCGTCAGGTGACCTTGTGGGAGACTAAGGGCCTATAAGGAATAAGGACCCTACCTTAATGCACGCCCCTTAGAATCATCTTGAGCGACTGTCACAGTCTTCCCTCATGGCATCGTGGATCTCTCGAACTAGGTAATCGTTAACCTCCATTTCTAGCCACAGTGGGAGTGCTAGTAGGTTGTGGCATGGCTGCTTCAACACCTCTCCCTCAATATCTCTAGTTTTCGTGCATGACCCCTTTACTCCAAATGTGATTTTGGTTAGAAATTTATTGACAACCTGCATCCATCAACAAAACACGTCATCGATCCAAAATCAACATCATAATATACTAGTCATATGTCAAATATGCAATATCAAAAACACTCAAACCATAATATTCCACTCCCTGACTTGATCTGGAGTCCAAGTAGGTCTATCGATGACATCGACATCCTCAAATGGTCCAGAGTCCTTCACACTTAGGAAAATCCAATCAATAGCACATGCTTATATAAATATAATAAAATAACATATCATCATATCCACAACATCATCATAATCCATAATCGAAACAATCAATCATATAATGAACCAGATCACTTGCATGCAAGTTTCCTCAAAGAATAAGTTCAATCATGTGTGTGAAATAGCGGGATGTTACATACACCCCCTCTTGTTTTAAACTTCATCCCAAAGTTTCATAGTATATAAGTGTTGAAATAAACTATCTCGCAATATCTATATGTCTAACTATCAAACAAAAATGGAAACTCCTTACACATATCATATGCATCCTCTCAGATCGTCGAGTGCAGACTATAGTTTTCCCACTGGACCTTGAACTGATTGATTGTTCGACAATGTAGATGTCGAATGTGATGGTCCATAATGCAGATTGGCTCCACTGTGAGCGCACCTTCATCAGATACCTGCAAGGAACTCATGTCAATCACATGTGTAGGATAACTAACATAATGTCTCAAAATAGATATGTGAAAAAAATCATGCCTACACTTCAAAGAATTAGGCAAGGCTATTTGATAGGCCACGAGCCCCTTCCTTTCCACAACCTCGAAGGGTCCCACAATCTCGAGAAATATTTTAGCATCTTTTGAAACTTGATCAAACTCTTCTGTGGTTTCACCCGCAAGAAGACTCGATCACCAACCTCATAACTATGGTTGACACGATGTGCATCGACATAAATCTTCTCCCAATCATGTGCTTCCTTTATCCTTTGTCTTATTGTTTTCATTTTCTCTTCTATTTCTTGGATCGCTTCTGGTACTACCAGGACGCTATCCTCAAGCTGATCTGAACTCAAAGGCGCCTGACACGGCCGCCTATAAAGAAACTCGACTAGAGGCATCTTAATGTTTCCTTGATAATTGTTGTTGTAAGATTTATTTTCCAATGGAAATAGATATTGCCAACGCTTCTATTGCTCCATCACGTACATACGCAACATATCCTCCAAGATTTGGTTCGTTTGTTCGGTCTACCCGTGTGTCTCCAAGTGATACGTGGTACTAAAGTTAATTTTGGTTCCCAAGACCTCTTGGAAACTAGTCCAAAATCATCCTGTAAACACCGATCCTCGATCGGATATGATCCTCTTAGGCATGCCATGTAGCCTCACAATCTCACTAATGAAATCTCTAGCCATGTCAGGTGCCTGATATGTTGTACGCACAGGAATAAAATGAGCACTCTTCGTCCGAGTGTCTACTAATACAAAAATCAAGTCACGTCTCCTTACCGTCAGGGAAAATCCAACAATGAAATCCATCGAAATGACCTCCCATTTCAATTCTGGAATAGCGTGTGGTTGTAGTAATCCTAGCGGATGTCTGTGTTCAACGTTCACTTGCTGGCATTCTAGACATCTTGCCACATACTTGACTATGTCCACCTTCCTTCCTTTGTAGAAGAATAAGGGTTTAAGGTCTTCCCTCATCTTTGTGACCCCTGGATGAGCCATGTACACTGCTCTATGATGTTTATTTAATATCAAACTCATCAAATCTTCGTTGGGCGGTACATAAATCTGATTATTAAATCAAAATAATTCGTCATTGTCCACAGTAAATCCCTCAAATTTTTGTACCATCATGGTGTTTTTTCAGATAAAATCCTTAACCTCTTTATACCAGTCATTGTCACATTGTAGAGTTAGAATATTTTCACATAGATTCATCTGAAGAGGCATCACCAAAAATATCTATGGTCTCCAAATCAATGCATCAACCACTCTGTTCATTGTTCCTTTTATGTAGGTAATCTCAAAATTGTACTAGCTAAGCAATTTTGACTAACGCCTTTGTCACGCGTTCAAGTTTATTTACGTAAAAATGTGTTATAAACCAAAGTGGTCCGCTTTTAGTTCCAATTTTCATCCGATCAAGTAGTGTCTCCAAAATATCAAGGCATATAAAATGGATAACAACTCCAAATTGTACGTCGCATAGTTCTCCTCATGCCTTCTCAACTTTGTTGATATGTAGGCGATCACTCGACTGTCTTGCATCAAGACTCCACCTAAGCCTTCCTTGGATGTGTCAGTGCATACCAAGAAGTCCTCATCCATGTCAGGGATGTTTAGTATTGGCGTTGTCGTCAACATCTCATTGAGCCTTTGAAATTCTTCCGTGCATTTCTCGGTCCAGACAAACTCCTTGCTCTTCTTCTGCAACTCCATAATCAGATTTTCTATCTTCAAAAAACCCTCGACGAACCGTCGATAATATCCTACTAAATCCATGAAGATACACACTTCTGGGACATTCGTCGGTGCAACAAATTCCATAATAGCCTTGACCTTCGCTGGATCCACAACGATGCCTTCATCAGAGATGACATTCCCTAAATAATGAATCTTCAATTGATAAAAAGAGCATTTTGATAGTTTCCCAAACAATTTATTCTCTTGCAGACACTATAATACCAAGTGCAAGTGTTCATCATTCTCTTCCATCATCTGAGAATATATCAAAATATTGTCAATGAATACTGGAAAAAACTTGTCCAAGTATTCGTGGAACACCCCATTCATAAAGATCATAAATACCCCTAGGGCGTTTGTCAGTCCAAACAGTAAAACGGTAAAATCGTAATGTCCAAACCTTGTCTTAAAGGCAGTCTTAGGGATGTCGTCCTCCTGGATCGGTAAC
The DNA here is from genome assembly GCA_032191745.1 of Picea mariana. Classification (NCBI taxonomy): domain Eukaryota; kingdom Viridiplantae; phylum Streptophyta; class Pinopsida; order Pinales; family Pinaceae; genus Picea; species Picea mariana. The sequence goes on along the minus strand of JASDQU010025734.1, from coordinate 34,037 downwards.
TGGTGATATCCTGATATCAAGTTGATCTTCAAAAACACTATCACTCCTTTCATCTGATAAAACAGATCATCAATCCTTGGCAACAAATACTGGTTCTTGATCGTTTCCTTTTTCAATTGAATTTAGTCAATGCAGAGTCTCCACGACCCATCCTTCTTCTGTATGAAAATAATAGGTGCACCCCATGGTGACACACTTGAACGTATAATTCCAAGGTCTAGCAACTCCTTCAGTTGAATTTTCAACTCTTTTAACTCAAGGGTCGACATGTGATAAGTCGTTCTTTCTATCGGTTCAATTCCCAGTTTCAGGTCGATGATAAATTACAATTCCCTCTCAGGTGACAACCCTAGTAACTCCTCTACGAAGACATCCGTAAACGCACGTACTACCAGAAGGTTTTCTAGTCCTTCTGCCACTCTTTTTTCGTTCAACACAAGGATTGCATAAAGCTTGCATCCCTTGCACATGCTCTTCCACAACTGTAGGGAAGAGATGAACCTTAGGGAAACTTCCTAGTTCCTTCCTACAATCACACATCTTTTTCCCTCATAATCGACCAAGATCAACCATTTCGTCTTATAGTTGAGTATCACCTCATGCGATGCCAACTAGTCCATACCGATCATGACATCATAATATCCTAAGATCGTGATGTACAAGTTGGTCTTCGTGACAAAATATCCCAGGTGAAGGATACAACCTGTAACCTTTCCTCCAACCTTCTGTTTGGCTCCTGAAGTGATTTCCACAAAGCTAAACTTGTCATGTTCAACTGCATTTACCTTAATTATTTTTAGTGATGCACCATAAATAAAGCTCTTTGTAGCACCTAGATCTATCAAAATACTAAGTGTCTGGTCAATGATGGTACTTGACATCTCGAGCATAGTAGACTGGTGCTCAGCTTGACGGTTATTCACCACTACATGAATCCGATGGGCCTTGCCCAAATCTCCTACAGCAGTGAGTCCAGACAATCTGGCTGCTCTGGCCCTCTCAACAGGGCAGTCATGCTGGTAATGTCACTCACCACATGTCTAGCACCCAGTCTTTGGTCCAGTGCTCATGGTACCTGAAGTAGAAGATGACAGCCCACTGGCCTGGAACCCTGGTCTGTTCTACTGAAAAGGTCTAAATTGTTGTTGATGCGATTGACATTGTTGTTGGTGTTGTGGTTCTCTGTAAGGATTCCATTATTGAGGCATCATTCATCATGGTGTAGTGAAAGTGGATCTTCTTGGAGTGCCTCCATACCCTGGAGGATGTCTCGTTGGTTTTTGATGTTGTTGCACACCAGATGTCACCTGTCCCACCGGTCTCACCATAGTCCTTTTATGACCCCCACTGATCAGCTCCTCCTTAGCTATGAGGGCCTTATAAACAACATCGTGAAATGTTTGAGGCATCAGAATCATCACTTGCGCATGAATTCTAACATTAAGGACGAACACGAACTTGTTGACCTTAAGCTTCTTGGTATTCAGGTGCGGAGCATACCGAAGAATCTCCATTAAACATGCCTCATACTCGGGCACTATATGGCCGCCATGTCGCAAGGCATTGAACTCATTGAGTTGACGGTCAATAAGTTCCTTAGATAGATACCTCTCCTGGAACTACTCCTCGAACAATTCCCATCACACGTCTTCAACGACCATGTTCATTCGCGACAGGAGTGTCTTCCACCATAGTAGAGTGGCCCCCTTTAGCTCGAAGACTGCCATGTGGACCTTCATGTTCGAGGTATAGTCACGAAGTGAAAATCACATCGCCATATTCTCCAACCATGCCTCGGCGGCTGCATCGTCCGTGGCACCAAATAAATCAGGAAGTTTGACCTTTTAGAGTTCTCGGTGAATGCTACATGTATCGGTTGGGGCACGCAGTGGACCCTCAAGAGGTGCGGACACCCTAGCCTCATATTTATTCAAACAATAGATCAAGGCCTCTGACATCCTCTAAAAGGACCTCATCAACCCAACCACATCTCCCGCAACTATCTGTTGCTGTTCGACAACTCGTTCTTCTCTTTGGGGGTTAGACCCTTCGAGCATGGAGGATATTGGACGTGTCATCTTCCTCCATGGCATCCTCTAACCATGATTACCTGCATGAATACAAATCAATTTAATTAGTGACAGTTTATAATCAAGTGTCTAATCAATGGAAGTCCTAATTATCCAAGTTCGCGGGTCCAATAGGCTCTGATACCATATGGAACGGTCTCCACCATTACGACAACAAGTGATGCATAACAAGTACAATTTACCCCATATATTTTATTTTTTTAAAAGCGCAAAGAAGGTAATGTCAATAATACAATCAAGCATCACAACTTGACAATGGGCATAACGAACGAAATTCACACAACACATAAACATAACAACCTAGCATACTTAGCACATCGGGTAGCTTCAAGAAACTTACAAACATTCAATCAAGCAAAGAATATAAATGACTACCTGTATGTCCTACCCTGCAATGGTTAGGACCTCTAGGACACATAAGAAATGCTCAAGCCTAGGTTCCCATCGATTTTGACCATTTAAGGTCTCAAGGCTGACGACTATTATGAGGAATAAGGAGGTGTCTACATCCCACCTGACCAAAACAATTCCAAGCCAACTAAGCTAAATAACATCATCAAGATCATCCAAGCGCAACCAACATAAAAAAAATGACACAAGTAACATGAACTTTCATGACAAGCGAGAAACAATATAACAATCATGCGTTACAATACAATTTACATTACATCAAGTTTAAAAAATCAACATCATCATCATTGGGAAGAACATGACCCAAGGCCAGGTTATCATACGCACTTAACGATCAATGCGCGCATTGATCCAATCATAAGGAATCATGTTGCCACATTGCGACAAGCACAATAGTAACTAAGGTGCAAACTTAAACAATCGTAAACCTTCAATCATGACACACAATCCAATGCACCGGAAGTCCAAAACTTAAACTATCATACCTTATATGAAATCTATAAAGGAAATCACTCTAATCAATCAGGCTAAACGAAGTCCAAAGTAACTACACTCAATACATGTTTAAAATTGTGCAACAATCTAGATATATTTCTTGTTTTCTTATGAGGCATTTCTTATGTGGGTTCCTTTTATTGCGCAACATCCTAGATGTATCTCATTATCATTTTACCATCATAAAAACTATTTCATAGAACATAGTATCCAACCTCAATCTAATATTAAAAAGATATAACAATATTCGAGTAACAATTATACCTTTCCATTTAAAGGGGTTTTATTAATCAACTAAAACCAGCTACACTTTTCTTTACCTTTCGAGTTCAATATTAACGAGGACACCATACACATTAGAAATGTACAACTTCTATCTAATTTATAATTTAATAATAAATTAAGACTATACAATCAATATGAAGATTCCCCTTTCTATACTAAGAGTATTCATTCCCTACTTTCTTTTTAAAATACAACCCTTTAAAAACATCATAAAGAAATGAAGTATCTTATAATTAATAAATTATCATTTAAAAATCATCATAGGATTACATTAACATCGTTGATTTCAACATGTTCCTTAACTTAATGTCTGTCATAAAACAATTATAACAAATAATATAAGCAAATATAATCAACTACCATTCACTTGTTCCTGAATTAGTGCCCTGTCCTAAAATAATTATAAAGACTATTAAAGGCAATTTCATTCGATGTTTCCCTACCACATGTCTCCTAACTGAATGCTCTATTCTGAAACGAGTTTAAAGTCGTTCTATTGCAATTAAAACATTGTTTCCATTCCACCTATCTTTTAACGTAAAACTCTATTCTGAAACAATTTAAAACTGTTATAAAGCAGATTAAAACGCTAATTGGCATTCCACATATATTTTAACGTAAAGCTCTATTCTAAAATGAATTTGAAATTGTTATAAAACAAACAAATCTCACTGCCAATCCACATATTCTCACAAGCATCGATGTCGACTAGTACGAGCTAAGGTGATGGAATTCTATTGGTCAATAGTCTCGTTTGACAACCTTTTATCATACCAAGGAGAAAGAGATGTTGGGATCGTGCGCTGGCAGGAGATCGCAGAGAAACCGAAGCAACGCGATCCCCAGGTTTTTCAAATCAACGAAAAATTAATTCACACTTGAATCCAATGACAGATGGTAATATTACCCGACCCCGTTTTAGAAATAATCTGACACCTTCAGGAAAAACGCTGAGACAGTGCCCCAAATGCGCTGCGCTGAGGCACAAGTTGATTCCCAGCAAGAGTAAGGCTACGAACGGGCTGAGAAGAGAGGTGGATCCGCTAAGTGCGCAACTTCACGCAGGAAGAAGTCAATCAAGAAGAGGCATTCGGCCATCTAACTATGAGGAGGAAGGGGCACAACAAAAACGAAGGAAAGGAACACCATCCTCACTGCTAAAATAATCCGGTCGACTGTGGTGGAAGGGTACCTCCAATGCGTTTCCAAGGCAACGGATGATGCACTGTCAGGTGGCTAGAGCCTGGTTCGTTTAAGACTCTCTGGGCGAGCCCTTGTGGGCACGCACGAGTTGAACTCAAGCGGACGGGTAACAGTAAAATTAAAAACAACATGGGCCTCAACAACTAAACGCCAAGCTCCAAGTCACAAGGGAGGAATCCACGAAGGGCTTGCACCTTCTCAACGCACCAGGGGTGAATTCGCAAAGGTCGAAACCGAACCAAAAAGTATATAAACATTCAAGGGTAACAGTAAAAAAAGATTTAAAAACAACAGATCGAAACCGATCCAAAAGTAGATAAACAACAACACGATTAAACAACCTCACAAATAATTTAAGGGCAATACTCCAATAGTGTTAGGCCGCGTTTGAGTACCTACACTATTGCGCACTCTAGTAAAGGATCCCCTTTTGGATGTG
>JASDQU010025734.1:10906-28636 GCA_032191745.1 Picea mariana | reverse complement strand
TTTACAATTGCAAAACTAAGATATGTGTACCTTAAGCGAAGGTGAAGGTTTCGATGCTATTGTCTCGCGCTCGCACTCCGTCCCGCTCCCGCTTTCCAACCGTTGAGACCTCACCGGTACCTCCCAGCCAATGCTTGGGGTACTCTTCTTCTGCGTGAGCCCCCTGAGCCACAAAGGGGCCATGCACACAACCAGAGAAAAAATAGTTTCCAACTTGCTTCGCAAAGTCGAGCTACCATTTGTTATCCGAGCTGGGTGTCCCAACTCCCACAATAAAAATCAGTCTAGAATAAAATCTGACAGCATAATCTTACGCATGCATGGCCCTTAGAATCATCGTGAGCGACTGTCACACTCTCCCCTCATGACATTATCAATCTATCAAACTAGGTAATCATTAACCTACAGTTCGTGCCACGACGAGAGTGCTAGTAGGTTGTGGCATGGCTGCTTCCACACCTCTCCCTCAATATCTCTAGTTGTCGCACGGGACTATTTTCTCCAAATGTGAGTCTAGTTAGAAAGCTATTGTCAACCTGCATCCATCAACGAAACACGTCAGTGATCCAAAATCAACACCATAATATACTAGTCATATGTCTCATATGCAATATCAAAAACACTCAAACCATAACAGTCCACTCCCTAACTCGATCCAGAGTCTAAGGAGGTCCATCGATGCTATCGACATCCTCAAACAGTCTAGAGTCTTGCACACTCAGGAAAAACCAGTCAATGTCACATGTCGATATAAATATAATAAAATAACATATCATCACATCCACAACATCATTATAATCCATAATCGAAATAGTCAATCATATAATGAACCAGATCACTTGCACGCAAGTGTCCCCAAGGAATAAGTCCAATCAGGTGTGCGCAAGAGAGGGATGTTACAAGGAGGTAGATACGAATGCTATATGTGACTAGGGTAGAAATCGATCCTTCACATTATTATATTGAGATAGATATTATAAATAAAATGTGTCATTCACTCTTTTGCATGAGGTAGAATATGGGGCATTCAGGGAGATCCTTGTTGAACAAGGGGAGTTGCAAAGGAAAAATCAATTGAATATGTTCCTTACATTTATTAGTGCAATCTTTTAAAAGAAATAAACAAATCTGAAGATCGTTTACTCTTAAGATTTTGTAATCATATCTTACAATTAGATTCATTAATAAATTACAATGATATTTCCTAAGCTTATGTCTTGAATTTAGATTTATTAATAAAATTACAATGATATTTCCTAATCTTATGCTAATTTTTTATTAACAATTATAAAATGGGTATATTGAGACCGTTTCCAAATTTCAGTGATAATTTTACTTAAAATTAATAAAAAAAAAAATTGTATGGAGAATGCCATGCTTTGAATGGATCAAATAGATTTAATGGAAAATTAATCATATGTTGAAAAAACAAATGCTTATGATGTCTGAGATTCTCGATGGTGAATTAATGCATTGACAACCCTAATTTGTGGTCACCTTCTACGTAGAATGCATGAACATACTCTCTCACAGACTCCATGCGTTACATAATATTTATCTCTCACATAATGAGTTCCTGTAGAGGTTAAAACGATGGTTACAGAATTGACACCCCGGTTTCGTCTGTTTACGTATCAAGACAAAGACATCCCTTCACAATTATGGTTACAGACCTAGTTTGAGATGCAAAGCCAAAAGCTATGGCAAGGGAAGGACAGAGATGTGGTAAAGGTAGCATTTGTTTAAGCAGCGAAGAAAGAAACAGTTTCTCCAGTGGGAGAGGCTTCCAAAACAATAAATTTGACTTCCATATGTAGTAAGATTTAGATCTTCTCTGCATGCATTCGGGTATCAATCATTATTACCTCTCTGCTGTATATATAATTTTTGTTTTTTCATTATATGGACATCTGACCATCTGGGCTATGTCCATTTACAGCCTATAAAAATCCCAAATTTTACTCAGAGCAAACAAATTCAGAAGAACAGTACACAAAGCTGCCAGTATTGCAGTTGAGATTGAAAACAAGAGTTATACATGGTTTTGATTTGCATAGAATTGAACCTAGATTACCCTTGATTATTGAAGGAATAAAGATTCCTCATGATAGAGGCTATGATGCTCATTATACTTTTTGTTTGTAAATATTGTTTCTTGTTATTGCAATATTTTTTTTAGGAAAACTATGAGTTTTGGCCAAAATATAGAATGCGCAAGTTCAATCCATGCCACGTTGATGGGGTCTTGAAGCTACCAAAAAATTATTCTTCATAATTCTTTTTGGGGATAGATATTGGGAAACATATATGATTCCAGTGTGATAATGAGGAGATGTCGTTAAAGGTGGTCCACAACTAATGTGGTATTCTAGATGGATGATGCCATGTGTAACTCCTATGTGATTTTGAAGAAAAGATACCCCTAAGTCATGGTATCATAGCCTAAAGTAGCCTGGTCATAAAGAAGATCTTGTAATAGAGATCCATATCTATCCAGACAGAAGGGAAAAACTATGCAAAAAAAACATACCTGCTTGATGCAGGTGCATCCCTGGTGTATGGGCTATCATGCATCACCCCCCCTAGGTAATCATAATTTAGTCCCTTTTTAAGAGAGTATATGCTTTAATGTTTAACCTGTGAGTAGTATTCTATATGTTTGTGCTTATTTAGAATCTGTTGCAAGTTCTCTCAAATTTTTGTTTTGTGCTGGAAAAACTAAGGGCTCGAGCAACTGCTCCTATTTATTGCTTATATGACTTCCTTAGAAGGAACTAGTGGATATGGTGACCAAAAGAAAGTGGATCAACAAAAGTGTATCAATATCGATAAGAGTATCGAGAAGCAAGAGAAAGAGAAGGGAAGGTTACTCCTTTCAGATTCGGGGAAGGCAGACTAAATGGAAGAATTTCTGCTCGTTGGCACCCACCCATTGTAGGCATCATGATTTGTAGTTGGGGTTGGTCCTGGGTGTTGCAATTGATCATACAGATCATCACTGAGACCACCAAAGAGACAATCACTAACCAATCTATAAGGTACTTAAAATCTTTCGGTTAAGGTTATTTTTCCTATTTTAATTATATCTATGACTGGGTTCTATGGAATATAGAAAAAATTCAGGGAAAATTGCTTAGACAAAGGGTCTCACCATAGTGTAAATCCACCACAAAACCTTTGGTTGTAGAAAATACTACCTTTGTGTATGGTGGTAAGTTCATGGTGGTAAGTTCACTATGGAAAAATATGATGAAAAATTCCAGGAAAAATAATCCACTTTGTTGCAAAATATACATGGTAAGAAAATGAAGGATTAGATCATGTCACCGAGAGGGGGAGGGTGAATCATTGACACAATAATTATATAAATTTTATTTTATTAATGAAAATAGAATTTTAACATAGTCTTTTATCGTGGAACCCAATTGGGAAAAACCACAAATGCTTTTCTATTAACTACAATATTTGTTTTACATGTTACATAGAAGGAAGCTATTCTTCTTTTTCGATCAACACCAACTGATCATGATGCACCCACACCCTTGTTCACTAGCACCAACCGGTAGGAGGATATGGCCCTCTGTTTAGTCAGGTACAATTGACAAGGAAGCACCAACTCCCTCTGCAGGAACCAACCTATCCTTGCACCACCCAACCACCCTTATTTTATGAATCTAGAAAAACTTATGTATCAAGTCTTTACTGCATCTTTCTCTGCTACTTTGATTTATTATATCTTTTGATTCACACTGCAGAGACACGTAATGGATTGCATAAGTGCTACTTTGTATTCCTTTGTTACTGATCTTCAATAAGACAATGACAAGCATCTTAGAACGAACAATTCTTCATCTTGGACTCTGCTTCTGTTTTTGATATTCTAACCTGAACCACAGAGCCACATTCTTTTTCACTACTCTTTCTTGTTTATATATTCTTCAAAAAGGTGTGAGTGTGAAACGTTGTGTCCTTTCGTTTGGACTATCACACGTCTTCATTTAACTTAACCATAATTACTGTTTATTATTTTACCGTGAAGGATTTTCGTAAATTGAGCACAAGTGGATCAATTTCATCCTTTAAACTTGATCTAGAATCTCTATTATTTTCATAGAAAACGAATTCTGCGGAGGTAATTCCTTCAAACCATTACATGTAACTGACCATTACAGAACCACGGGCTTACCAACTACAATGATGTATTATAATTTCCTTTTAAAAGTCTTATATCATATGAACAACAATGGTGACCAGATGCTAGGCCAGACGAGCGCTTAAGCACTTATGTGAATCAATGGTCATGATTCATTCTTCTTATGAGATGGAGGAATGATGGAATTTTTCCCTTTGGAACTTCAATATTTCAACTTCTAAAACCTTCGAATCAGATCGGACGGTTTATTTCAAGGAAACAAATCAATGGTCAGACTTGACCCTTACATTCATCCTTTCATTGTTTAATCCGATGGCTGGGACTTAATCAAGCATCGATATGGATGGACACCTTTTACTCTGGGACTTCATCTATTTCAACTTACGCTATCCTTCCACTGTATTAGATCGACGGATGAAAATGCTCCAGAAGTGTTTCTTTGGATTGGATGAGCCATGTCTACTTTTGGATTTCGTCCTTCGGGACTTCGGATCTTTTTTCATTTGCTAGTGGAGAAACTCTCGAAGTAATTCTTCCGGAGTGACGTAACTTGTTCACATCACGTGTTGACATGGCATGAGCCAATTTCCTCTTGACACATGTCATCATATGATTATGCCATGTGTACTTGTTGATGTGGTCTTATGACATGGTCTGCCACATGTCCTTGCTAACGTGGTCTGGCGTACATCCTTGCTGACGTGGTTTGACGACATAGATCTCCATGATCTAACGATAAGCATATGTTCTCCAGATCTAATGGTCCTTATTCATTTCAGATTTCTAGTTCTCCGGGCTTCGAGAATTTCAAATCTCAAACTTTACGGAGCATAACCTCCTTACATATTTTGACCCAAAGTGAAAGATGTTCATTCGATCAGGATATTGGATCAACCGCTCGATCTGTCTATGGTGCTACTCTTCTATCTTATCATGTCCTTCCACTTAGAATGATCCAACGAATGACGAAAATTTGCATAAATGAGATCTCAGATCTTACCTCGCTTATCCTATCCTTCCACTCAAAAATGATCTGACGATTGACAGGAATTCAGGTTTGATCAGATGACTGATGGGTATTTCTATAATCAAATTCTCAACCCTTTAACCCCACTTATCGTATCCTTCCACTTTAAGATGATCTGATGGTTATGAAAACACTTGAAGAAGATCAACGGTTGATGATGATTGTGGAACCACAAATTGCGAGTAATTTAACTCGACACCCAAACTCCACAATTTGAAGTTGTGCATTGTTGGTGAGTCAACCACAGTCATCGATATTTGAAGCTATAAGATCTAATGGTCCTGACTAATTGCGGGATTGGAAATAGAACGATGTTTAATTCTCCTTTAAATCTCTGCAATCTATCCCTGCAGTAGATTTGGCAATTGTGCATCCTATGGTCGCAACTTAATTTGACTTAATCTGATCGTTTGTTGGATCAACCACAATCATAGATTTTTTTGTTTATGAAATCTGACGATCTTGACCGATTGTGGGATTGTAACTAGCGAGTGTTTTAATTCTTCTTTCTCTCTCCGCAATTCATCCCTGTCGTTGATCTGGCGGTTGCGCATCAACGGTCTTGATTCTATATGAGTTTCATCGCACCATACCTTACGAGCTTTGAACTTCATTCGTTAACTCTCCTAATCTTTAATCTTTGAATATTGTCCATTATATATTGTTGAGTAGTCCAACGATTCTTTTGAAATTCATTGTGCCATCTCTTCTGAGCTTTGATCTACATTTGCTAACCTCCTGAGATTTTATCTCAACTTATCATCACATCAATGATATCGACTGTTGACATCAATGACAATACATCAATGCCACTATGTCCAACAATCTCCCCCTTTGTCATTAATGGAAACTGACAAACTTCATACACAATCTCCCCCTGTGATGATTCTTCTCTCCTCTGAAGTTAGTCTCCCCCTTTGACATCAATGGCAAAGGGTTTCTCGTCCTATGAACGGTCTATCTAAATACTTCTGATCAGAGTCTTGACCATTGGTAACTCCTCCTACAATCATACTTTTCCTGTCATAGTTGAATGACTCCTTCTGACATTGATTTTCGTCTCCCCCTGATTTGGTGCCAATTGGTGCATTTTTATTCATTTTGAGATATTTAGGTTCGAAGAAAGATTACTCCCATTTTTTTCCTAAGATATTCAAATACATCTTTGCTTAAGGGTTTTGTGAAAATATCTACCACCTGTTCTTGTGTTGGAACATATTCCAATTTAATGTTCTTATTTTCGGCCTGATCTCTTAGATAGTGGTACTTTATGGGAATGTGTTTTGATTTTGAGTGTTGGACAGGGTTCTTAGAGACTTATAGCGCTTGTATTATCACAGTGGATAATAGTAGGTTCTTCAAATACTATTTTCATGTCTTGTAGGGTTTGTTTCATCCATTCCACTTGTGTGCAACATTCTGATGCTATAATATAATCAACTTCAGTGCTAGAAAAAGAAATTGAGGATTGTTCCTTACTTATCCAAGCTACCAGTGATTCGCCCAAAAAGAATGCTCCTCCACTTGTACTTTTTATGTCATCTACATTTCCTTCCCAATCAACATCTGAATTGTCTTTTAAAGTGAATGAATCCTTGCTAGGGTACCACAAACCAGTATCTATGGTTCCTTTCAAATACCTAAAGATTCTTTTTACAACATGAACATGGCTCTCCTTTGGTGCTGCTTGGAATCTAGCCACCATCCCAACAACTTGCTTGACATCAAGTCTGGAAGCTATTACATAGAGTAAACTACCAACCATTGATTTGTAGTGTTTTGGATCTACAACTTTGGACTCATCATCCTTGCTTATTTTGCATCCAATTTTCATAGGCATGAATGATTTTAAGGATGGAAATTTATTTTAAATTTTAGAAACCTTGGCGAATCTTACTAATCTTTCATATGCCTACTATAAATGTTTGGCGATATTTTTGTAAAAATATTCAAATTTCTAAGGATTTTATATAGTTTTTATAAATTTGTGGCGATTTTTAAGGTAAAATAATTTTATCCTATAGAATTTGGGCGAATCGTTTTTAAAATAGTGAATCTCGTTTTTGGAAAAACCATGGAAAATTAGCCCATGGGCGAAATTTAGCCCCTAAAATCATCCATGGTCATAGGTGTACTAACATGTTTTCAATCCTCTAATTGGAATATCTTGAGCATATCTTTAACATACTTAGACTGATGGATAAAGAATCCTATTTTGGACTGTATTATTTGTAATCCAAGAAAGAAATTCAGTTCTCCAAGAAAACACATTTCAAATTCTTGCTACATCATCCTAGAAGAGTCCTTACTCGTTTTTTCATCATCACTGCCAAATATAATATCATCAACATATACTTCCACAATAATCATGTTATTACCATCAATTTTACAGTAAATATTGTTTTCTGCAGATCCCCTTTTGAGTCCTTGTTTTTGTAAGTAAGAATCTAGCCTTGCATACCATGCTCTGGGTGCTTGTTTTAGTCCATAGAGTGATTTCTTTAATTTACAAACATAGGATCCTTTTTTAGTTAATTTGAATTCTTTTGGTTGCTCAATATAGACTTCCTCTTCTAAATTTTCGTTGATAAATGATGACTTGACATCCATTTGGTACACCTTAAATTTTTTGTAGCTGGAGAAAGCTAGGAACATCCTAATTGCCTCCAATCTAGACATAGGTGCAAAGGTTTATTGATAGTCTACTCCGTTAACCTAAGCATACCCTTTACAAACCAATCTGGCTTTGTTCTTGATTACTTTCCCATCCTCATTCATTTTCTTTTCATACACCCATTTAGTTCCAATGACATTTTTGTTTTTTGGTCTTGGAACTAGTTTCCAAGTTTGATTTTTTTCAATTTGGTCCAATTCTTCATTCATAGCTTTGAGACAATTCTCATATTTACATGTCTCTTTGATTGAGCTAGGCTCAACATGTGACAAAAATGCTATTTATGTTTGATACAGTAGTTGTCTTCTTGTGTGCGCTCCATCATTCATATCTCCAATAATCAGTTCTTCAGGATGATTCTTTTGAGTAATTCTTGAGGGTGTCTTTGTGTCTCTTCTTGGGAATTTTTCTCTTATCTATCCATATTAACTATATTATTCATATTCACTTGTATGCATATCATAATATTCCCTTTATTTATTCTCTTCTACTTCTACTTGTGTTCCAATTGTCTCATCATCATCTTCATCTTCACTTTCAAGTATAGTCTCTTGATTTTTAATCCTTAACATTTTTAGGTCATCCACCTTGACATATGCACTCTCAAAAATCTTATATGATCTAAGATTGTAGCATATATATGATTTCTTGTTAGAAGCATATCCAAGAAAAATACCTTCATCTGATCTAGCATCAAATTTTCCAAGATTCTCATCAAGTCTTTTGATGTAGCATTTACTTCCAAAGACCTTGAAGTATTTTACCGATGAATCTCTTCCAAACCATAGTTCACAAGGAGTCTTATCACTATTAACAACCTCTTGAATTGTTCTATTCTTTCTCTCACCAATCCCGTTTTGCTGACGTGTTTTGGCAGCAGAGAATTGTCTTTTTATTCCATGGGTTTCATAGAAGAGATCAAACTCTTTTGAGCTGAACTCACCAACATTGTCTGATCTAAGACATTTGATTTTTGTCTCCTTTTCATTTTCAATAAGGGTTTTAAAGGATTTGAATTTGTTAAGTGATTCTGATTTTTCTTTGAGAAAACATATCCATCCCATTCTAGTAAAATCATCAATGAACAACATAAATTAAGACTCTCCTTGCAAACTCTCGGTCCTTGTAGGTCCACATAGGCCAGTGTGAACAATATATAAGGTTTTGAGGTTGAGTATTCTTTTTCCTTGAACCTTATTCTAGTTTGCTTCCCTAGTTGACAATGTTTACACATAGTATTTGAGGGCTCTATGATCTTTGGCAAGTTTCTTTCTGCACCAAGATTTCCGACTTTCACTAGATTGTCAAAGTTAATATGCCCCAACCTTCTATGCCATAGCCAACATTCATCGACTAAATTTATATGAAACTCCTCATTCAATTTTGCATCTAGTATATATACATTTTCAGGAGTTCTAGGAGCAGTACCAACTAATTTTCATGTGTCCTCTCTCCTAATATCACAATTTTTGGAATCAAAGATGAAAAAGTGCCCTTGATCACAGGTTTGGCTAACACTTAATAAACTAGGCTTCCATTTTTCGACAAGTAGCACATTTTTGGCTTTGTCTTTTCCCAATCTCATAGTGCCTTTCCCAAGTATGTTACCTGAAGCATTATCACCAAATATAAATTTACCTTTTTGTTTATTTAAGTCTAAAAACTTGTCCTTGTTACCTGTCATATGTTTTGAGCACCCATTGTCAACATAACAGAGATCTTTTTTATCTTGAGCTTTTAGGGAAATAAGACATTCCTTTTTTGATGTATTTTCTTTCCAAAGTTTCTTTTTCTCTCTAATGAACTTTGGTTTTTCTAAGACTTCCATTAATATGCAATTAATGGCCTTATGTCCATAGTTATGACATCTGAAGAATTGTAGGTCCTCTTCTTGTAGCGGTGCAAAGGGGTTATAGTTTCTACTTTTAACTTGATTTACTGCTTGGTTATCCTTAAGGATATAGTTCTTAACCTTCATATTTTTCCTTCTATATGCTCTACAATTTATAGCTTTGTGTCCGAAATTAGAGCATGCAAATCAATAACCAAGGAAAATGCGAGGATACTTGTTTTGATAAAACTTCTTTGGTATTGTCTTGTCTTCCTTCCTGATGGGTGGAAGTAATTCTCTAGATTTTTTATCATTACTTATCTTCTCTTCATTTTTCTTCTTGAATGTATTGAGGAGAGAATCTGCATAATATTTTGAGTTAACCTGGATTTCATTTTGAGAATAACCTATTCCATTTTTATTACCTGAATCCTTTTGTGTGGTGATAATCTTATCTAATATTTTAGATGTATTTTCATATATTGTTTGAGTAATTTTTGCATCCAGTTCTTTTCTTAGGTGAACTATTTCTACCCCAATTCTTTCACGAGTTATCTTTTTTTCTTTAAGAGACTTTTCCAGACTTTATTCGATCTTATTTGCTTCTAGGATTTGTTTTTTCAGGTTGCTCATGAGTTTTTCCATATCCTTTTCTTCGTGTTCATGTTTTTCCTTTTGTTCAACTACAAATCTTTTCAGTTGTCTATATCTCATTTTGTATTTTCTTAATTCATCCAAGGCACTGAGAAGTTCTTCATCCATATTAACTTATTCTTCATATTCTAACTCTTTCTCATGTTTAATTTTTTCTATCTCATTAGATTCTTCAATACCTAATAAAAGGAATTCATCATCATCAGATTCATCGTTGTCACTAAACTCTGACTAACTGTTGTTTTCTTCTTTTGAGTAAAAAATCTTTTTCCCTTTGTAAAACTTTTTCTTGTAGTTGGGTTTTTCTTTCTTCTTGTATTGTTTGATTTTGTTTTCTTCATCTTCAGGGTGCTCCTTGGGATAGGGACACTTGGCTGCAAAATCACCAACCTTGCCACATTTAAAACATTTGAAAGGGAGGTTTCCTTTGTGCGTCCCTGATCCTTTCTGAATTTTTTTAATGAAATTTGCTTCTTCCATATAAGATTCTTCATCATGGCTAGATTGGATTTTCTTCTTATGATTTATCTTTATCTTAGATGCTTTGAAAACTATTTCATCTTTTGTTGATTTATCATTCCCTGTTCTCATTTCATATGTTGTAAAAATTCCATGGAGCTGATCAACTATGAGTGTGTTTAGATTGGATCTATCTTCAATTGAAGAAATATTTTCATCATATCTCATAGGTAATGACCTTAGTATTTTTTGCACAATGGGTTTATCTGTAATTTCTTCTCCTTTCATTTTTAGATTTTCAAAATGAGTTATATAGGTCTGTAGTTTGGCTTCCTTGAATTTGTCATCTCCTTCATATACAACCTCCAATTTGTCCTATATTTATTTGGTTGATTTGCAATGCATAACTTTCACACATATATAATTAGTCAACCCTGCTAGAATTCCATTAACTGCTCTTGAGTTGTCATTATATATTTTCTTTCCTGCAGCATCTTTGGGTGGAGTAGTTGGTGAAGTGTAACCATATACAACAGATTTCTAGATATCAAAACCAAGAGCCAAAAATAAGTTTTTCATTCTTATTTTCCATAGAGCATAGCCTCCTCCATTGAACAGTGGTGCTTTGTTGTTAGACATTCCCTCTTGTTGATCCATCTTCAGAATCTACCTTCAAGTTTGTTAGATTGTGCTGAAACAACCCCCTCTGATACCAATTGAAGGATCAGATCCTGTCAGTAAGAGGGGTGGGGGGGTGAATCAGTGACACAATAATTACATCAATTTTCTTTTATTAATGCAAACAGAATTTTAACACAGTCATTTATCGTGGAACCCAATTGGAAAAAACCACAAATGCTTTTCTATTAACTGCAAGATTTGTTTTACATGTTACATAGAAGGAATTTATTCTTCCTTTTTGATCAGAACCAACTGATCAGGATGCACCCACACCCTTGTTCACTAGCACCAACTGATAGGAGGCTACGACCCCCTGTTTAGTAAGATACAACTGACAAGGAAGAACAAACTCCTTCTGCAGGCACCAACCTACCCTTGCTCCACCCAACCACCCTTATTTTCTGAATCTCAAAAAACTTTTGTACCAAGTCTTTACTACATCTTTCTCTGCTACTCTGATTTATTATATCTTTTGATTCGCACTGCAGAGACATGTATTGGATTGCGTAAGCGTTCCTTTGTCTTCTTTTTTTCTTGATCTTCAATAAGACAATGAAAGGCACCTTAGAATGAACAATTCTTCATCTTTGACTCTGCTTCTATTTTTTGTCTTCTAATCTGAACCAAAGAGTCACATTCTTCTTCACTACAATTGCTCATGTATATATTCTTCAAAATGGTGTGAGTGTGAAACGTTGTGTCCTTTCGTTTGGACCATCACACCTCTTCATTTAACTTAACCATAATTACTGTTTATTATTTTACCATGAAGTCTTTTCATAAATTGATCGCAGGTGGACAAATTTCATCCTTTAAACTCAATCTGGAATCTCTGTTATTTTCACAGAAACTAAATTTTGTGGAGGCATTTCCCTCAAACCATTACATGTGACTGAGCATTACAGAACCAAGAGCTTACCAACTACAACGATGTATTATAACTTCCTTTTAAAAATCTTATATCATATGACCAACAGAGGTGACCAAATGCTAGGGCAGAAGAGTGCTTAAGCACTTATGTGAATCAATGGTCACAATTCAATCTTCTGATGAGATGGATGACTGACAGAATTTCTCCCTTCAGATATTTAGGATTTAAACTTCTCAAAACATCGAATCAGATCGAATGGTTTATTTCATGGAAACAAATCAATGGTCAGATTTGATCCTTACACTCATCCTTTCATTGTTTAATCCGACAGCTAGGAATTAATCAAGCCTTGAGATGGATGACCATATTTTACTATGGGACTTTGGCTATTTCAACTTATGCTATCTTTCCACTGTAATAGATCGACAAATTTGAATGCTCCCAAAGTGTTTCTTTGCATCAGACGAACCATGTCTACTTCAGGATTTCGTCCTTCGGGACTTCAAAGATTTTGTCATTTGCTAGTGGAGAAACTCTTGAAGTAATTATTCCGTAGTGATGTAACTTATTCACATCACGTGTTGACATGGCATGAGACAATTTTCTCTTGACACGTGTCATCATCTGATTATTCCATGTGTACTAATTGACATGGTTTTCCACGTGTCCTTGTTGACGTGGTCTGTCATACGTCCTTGCTAATGTGGTCTGCCGATGTAGATCTCCCTGATCTAATGTTCATCATATGTTCTCCAAATTTGATGGTCCTTATTCATTTTGGATTTTCGGCTCTCCGGGCTTCACGAATTTCAAATATCAAACTTTCTGGAGCATAGCTTCCTCACATATTTACACTCGAAGTGAAAGATGTTAGTTCGATCAGGATCTTGGATCAATGGCTCGATCTGTCTATGGTGATCCTCTTCTATATTATCATATCCTTCCACTTAGAATGATCCAACGACTAATGAGAATTTGCATAAATGAGATCTCAGATATTACCTCGCTTATCCTATCCTTCCACTCAAAAATGATCTGACAGTTGACGGTAATTTGGGCTTGATTTGACGGCTGACGGGTATTTGGATAATCAAATTCTCAACCCTTTAGGCCCTCTTATCATATCCTTCCACTTTAATATGATATAATGGTTATGAAAAAACTTGAAGCATATCAACGGTCGATGATGATTGCAAAACCACAACATGCGAGTAATTTAACTTGACACCCAAACTTCAAAATTTGAAATTGTTCATTTTTGGTGAGTCCACCACAGTCGTCAATCTTTGAAGATATAATATCTGACAGTCCTGAATAATTGCGGGATTGGAAATAACACGATGTTTAATTCTCATTTCAATCTCTGCAATCTATCCCTGTCGTAGATTTTCCGATTGTGCATTCGACGATAATGACTTAACATGACTTAATCTAATTGTTTGTTGGATCAACCACAGTCATATATTTTTGTGTTTATGAAATCTGACGATCTAGACCAATTGTAGGATTGTAATTAGCGAGTGGTTTAATTCTTCTTTCGCTCTCCACAATTCATCCCTTCCATTGATTTGGTGATTGCACATCAACGATCTTGATTCTATTTGAGTTTCATCGCGCCATACCTTCTGATATTTGATCTTCATTCGTTAACTCTCCTAAGATTTAATCTCTGCATATCCTCCATTATATACTATTGACTAGTCCTCCAACGATTCTTCTGAAATTCATTGCGCCATCTCTTCTGATCTCTGACCTACATTTGCTAACCCTCCTGAGCTTTTATCTCAACTTATCATCACATCAATGATATCAACTGTTGACATCAATGGAAATACATCAATGACACTATGTACAACTTGAAAAATACTCCACCTTGAAGTGTGAGGCGTCTGGTTGCATATTGTAATATACCTAGTAAGGAAAAATACTCCACCTTGAAGCATGAAGTGTCTAGTTGCATAGAATACTACCTAGATATTTGGTTGTAGATAATATACTTGGTAAAAAGAGAAAAAAGAGTGAAGCGTGCACTTATAAAATTAAAACTATTGTAGACTGCAGGCTATTGATGGTGAAAGGATAAAGTATTTTTAATCTTGATGGTGCAACACATGGGCACCATACTAAGAGCCAAACAAATACAACAAGAGCCAAAAAAATTCAATGTGTGACAAGGTATAGAGGCAACATGTGACAAGGAGACAAATGGGAATTCCAATAAACATTGGATAAGATTTAAGATTCGGAAAATGGTACAGTTTTACATTTAATGTCGAGAAGTAATGCTAGAATTAGTTATAGAATTACTTGAACTCGACAAAATTAATCATCAAATATGCACTTTAATATCCTTTTGAGATAATATATGGTCTGGTTGTGCCTCGGGAAGAGGCCAAATAAGACCTCAAATTGAAAACTTAGGTTAAAAAATAAAATTTGAGTTTGGAAATTGCATAAAAATTTCAAAACTTTGATTTAAAATAGTTTGTGCTTCTTTTGTCTGAGTGCATAACTAATAGAATAGATAAAATCATTTACTAATAGTCCCTGCAGCTTGAAGGGAAAGGACTAATAAGATATTTTGTGAATTTTGGTCATCATATGAGAGTTTAAGAACCTATTTTTAGGTGGAAGTTTTGGCATATGTTTATTTCAATTTTGGTTAAAAACCAAACATTAATGTATTTTATTTTTTCAATTAAAATTTAATTAAACAAGTGACTGGGTCCTTTCTTATCACGTCATCGATATCCCTATCTTCGAGTGTTTCACACTGCTTTCCATTTTCTTAGTTCCTATACAGATCAATCAATGTAGAGACCAATTTTATCTATTTATGCTCTTCACTTGTGAATGTGACAATAAATGTCGGAGGCCTTAGTTATATGATCATTGAATTTTATTTTTCTTAATATGTCGCAAGTAATCAGGAAAATGCAAATATTTTTGAAATCTATTTTTCCAATATCAAATTTAATTATCTTTTCCAAATTTTGTTTGTACTTCACATATTTTGTTACTAACTTTCTTCTTCGTAGTTTTCCCTTTCTTATTCGTATCCACGCACAAGAAATGACTTTTCTAATTAATTTTTGCACCAATTTCAAGAAAAAAATCGTTGTGTGATATGGGAAATCGTTGCTAGCATGTAGCAATTCCCATTTCACTATTTTTTGGTAACTAGATGTTTTTACAATGTCATCATCACGTGGATCCATAGAATAGGTTGGAAAGTTAATCTCTTCTGCGTATTTGTCCATGAATACTCCAAGTGGACACTATCCTTCAGTAGGTGCAACTTCAATGAACTGGTCCTACAAATCATGGATACATTGTGACTCTATGAATCCATGTACCATTGTTTCACTAGGTCTCTCACTATCTGATTATGTCTCCATATAACTTTCACAATAAGAATTTGTGTTTTCTATGCATTTTTTACTAACTTATTTGAGAACATCAATCCATTCTTTGTTTATAGTGATTTTTTCAGCCTTGTATAGAGCTCTGGAACATAATTCTTGTAATTCTCTCATAAAAATGTTTACATATACTCTTCTGGTATGATATGAATTTTTGTACTACAGTTGTCTTTTCAATGCAATTACAATTTTCATTGTTTCATCCATAGATTGTGACAATGTCTTTTGGAAAATATCCATATGGACATGCACATTCATGATGGACCCTGTCAAGCCCACCTGTGATCATTTTTAGCCCTATTGTCTCATTTGTGCAAATGAAATTCTGAGTGATACAAGTCTTTCTTCAAGTTGTCAGAGTGTACTTGCAATTGGTAATGGCATGTTGCATATTATCTCTCCGGTTGTTGAAAACGATGAGAGTTTCCCATTTTCAAGTGTTCTATTGTAGCTAATACATATCTTGTTAGAAGAGAATGTTTTGTTACATGTTTTCAAGATTAGATATTCTTTCTTCAATTATTCGTTGACGCATTCAATGTTCTTTGTAAAATGAAATTGTTCACAAATTGTACATTCATTCCTAGATGTGTCTTGGATCTGTTTCACATAGAGTCACTATGCTTGTTTCTCTTTTACATCAATATTCTCACTACATGAACATATGTTTTTTATTTTCTGTCCAATTTTGGCATTGGACTTTATTTTTTTTAATTTCCTATATCTGACTCATTCGTTTTTACTACCATGTGTTGTTACATTTATTGAATTTTCATCTTGTTCCTGTGAATTCCTTTTCATCCAATGCTTGGCAGGGAATGCACGATTGCATTTTTTTTCATGTATCATAGTTTTTAGTCTTTTATAACTAATTATGTTATTCTCAACTACACCTCTCTTTTGTTTATGAAAAATCATTTCAAGGGCTACACTGCTATTTGCTAATGTAATAATATCCCCACTATGTGCATGGAATTTATGTTGGCGTCTTCCCCATACATGTTCTAGGACTAATACACTGTGACTCATACTTTTTCTCAATGGTTGTACTGTATCTCTATCATAGTTTCTTCCACATGTGTCGGTGCCACCCATTATTTGTTGGCCACAATGTTGTTCGCATATGTCACTGTACTTCTCTCTCAACAATGGATCATATTTAATGTGAACTATATATGTTTCAAATGACAACACATCAATTGTTCTATCAAAGTTTGAGTTATCGGAATACAAGTTGATAATATTGTTTCCATGGAGGAACCACACTTGAAAATTTACATTTAAAATGAATGATATTCATTGCTAACAAAATCCTCCACCCTCAATATTTCATTTTTCATATGGAATTTCCATATTTATAAGATACTCTTGACAATTCACAATAATTTTTGTATTATGTATTGCACCAGGTCCCAGATATTCATGCAATAAATTCAATGCCTTATGGTCACTACTTTTCATTGCATTGCAAAAGGATTGGACAATACAAAGTCTCAAGGATTGTACATCCAAGTCTGTGGATATCAAATATAAAACTTCTCAAAACAAACTATCACCGCAACTAGATATGACAGGTATTTCTTTGATCAATTCATAAGAATTCATCTTATCCATATTACATTTCCAATAGTATTTGAGGATTTTTCACATTGGTGACAATTAAGTATTAGATTGTTCAAGATTTCATCTAGCTAGCTTTGTGTATTTAGCAATGGTTCATAATGATCACTAACAAGATTTGCATCATGAAACAAAATGCAATATGGATTTTCATTTGCATTTCTATTGAATTGAAAATACTTTGTTTTCCTCATTAGTGAATAAAATGCAACAATATATTTACCAATTTATTCTAAGCATCATATGAAAAATGTATCTCTACATATCCCTCTTTCATTTTCATTTACATTCAAATATGTTGACAACCACATTTTCAACATATATATATATATATATAT
>JASDQU010025733.1:3882-29914 GCA_032191745.1 Picea mariana | reverse complement strand
GGGCATTAAAGCCACCATAGGTTCTCCATAATAGGTTCAGATGGAGGGTAAATGGTGAGCTTCTGGATAGAGAGACCATTTGAGATGGTCATTTCTCCTTCTCTACAACCAATAAATGCATTGGTTGTGGCTAGCCAATGCCTTCCCAAAATAACGGGATGGAATTTGGTAGGATCCTTTGAATGAATGACAATAAAATATATGGGGTACTCCCATGAAGCTAAGGTAACCATGATATAATCTAAAATCCCTTCAGGTATAACCCTGGTATTATCTGCTAATTCCAAAATGGTTGGGGTAGGCCGAAGGAGAGGTTGTAACTGTAATTGTTCCAAGGTAGTAACGATCATAACATTGATGGTTTCCCCTAGGTCTATGAGAATGTTTCCAATGGAGACCTCATTAATAGTTATAGTCACTACGGGGTTCCCTAGGTTCCCATTTTTGCTAGTTTTGGTTGCTCTGATATGTACTCAAAGAGTCCTTCTATTAAGTGTAATGTAGGAGGATCGTTTTTCTTCCTACCTGGATTCTTGATACACAATTCTTTGACTACCTTACTATAGATCAGAATGTCTTTGAAGCAGTGGAATCTTGACACAAATATTTTTCAATTCATTCAAAATGTCAAATTCTGGTCGGGTGGTTGGTTTCTCGATTACCAATCGATCTGGATAAGGAGGGACCTTCATAATTTGTGAAGGTTCATTTTGGGGAAGCTTGGGTTCTTGATTCTTCAAGATAATAACATCTTCCCACCTAGTGTCATCCATGGTTTGTTTGGTGGTTTCTTCTTCTTCTTCTTCCTGGATGACTACTAAAGGTCTCTACCTCTCTAGAAATTTTCCCGATCTCAGTTGAATTTCCTGTAATGGAACAAGAGTAATAACATATGTCGGGAAATCCTGAATCTCAACATTGTTAAGAGGTTGAGGGGGATTATTATTGGGGTTCGACACTGGCTGTGTCAGTAATAGTATCATTCTCAGGGAGATTGCATTTTGATATTGTAGCGTCTTTTGTTGTGGAATAGGAGGTAAAGGTGGTGGAACAAAACCTGGCAAAAGTTGCGGAGTGTTCGATGGGAACTGAGGAAAAGGATGGTTGGACATAGGGATAGGTGGAGCTTCAGGGTTTCCTTGATTGTGTCCTCCTCTCCATCCTTGAAGCCAAGGATGTTGGTACTGAGTAGACTAGTTTTTCCAACCTGGTGGGTTCCACTGTTGTTGTTGTTGATAATAGGGTGGAACTTGGGATTGTAGATCTGGGTATGTGGGCTTCCATGGCCTCTTAGGTGCATAAGAAGACTCTCCAGGATATTCACTCCTATAGATGGATAATAAAATAGGCAAGGATGGATATTTCTTAGTTGAATGGTCTTAGGTACAGAAGCCACAAACTGAAATGTTATCTAATGGACATTCCCTTGAGGAATGCTTCCTCCTGCACCTTCGACAATATATGCTTATTGCTGCATTTTCCTCTTCCTGTTTCCTTTTGATTTTAAGGGTGTCCAATTGGGAACCTATTGTGCTTAGGATGTTTATCTTGAAGTTTTCTAGAAGGTTCCCTATCTCTGCTCTTGTGATGCCACCTGAACTAACTAGTTTTAAGCTTCTATTGTAAGAGTCATGAACATTCTTTCTTGTTTTGGCTCTACTCCTTGAGTAGTTTTTACACATTTCACATATCTCGGAAAATGGTTTATGAGAAATGTCACCTGATTCCATCAGGTTAAGCATCTCTATATATTCTTCCGAAATTACCTTAAGGAAAAGAGCCCTAATTGCATCCTCTGGGAGGTCAAGGTATTTTGACTTCTGGGAGACATAACCAAATATTTCCATATAATCTTTGAGGGTATCTCTTCTAATTGTTTGATTTTAAAGATGTCATTATGAGACTCTTTGGTCTTGCAATAGTCTTGGTACTTATTTATAAATATGTCTTTCATGGCTTCCCAAGACCTAATACTGGATTCTCCGAACCCCATGAACCATCTTAGTGCAGATTCTTTGAGGGTGGCAGGAAAGAGTTTTAATTTATGGGCATATTGTATGTAGTTGTAGCTTCTACACAAGATGTCAAATTAAAATAGGAAGGTGTCTGGATCTTCATTGTTTTTACCATAAAAGGTAGGCAATGTTGAGAGAGGAATATTCTTCATGTTGACATTTGGAGTGGTGTCCAAAATCGAAAATCCGAAGGTAGTTTTGGTTTGGTTTCTAGTTTCTTCTTTCTCCCCATGTCTTACATTTTTATTGTCCTCCTAATCATCCATATTGGCTTGGTTTCAAAAAAGAGAGTACCTAGGTGGTTTTATCTTTGAATAAAACAAGGTTTCCCTTTGATGAAAAGGTCTTCCTATGGATTGGATATATGGGACTCTACTCAAGCCGGTTGATACTATTGGTACCAAAGTTTCTATGTCAATTTGAGAGATGATTACATTGGCTAAACTACCAAATAAAATATTCACCTGTTCAGGGTCTATGATGTCCTTAAAATTAGGGTCCCCTGGTGGTGGTGTAAAAGAAAAGGTTGTATTGTTTGGTTATGTGGAAGGCTAGAGTGGTCTTGCCTCCTTTCCTAATATGATTGATGCTTCAATTTCTTATTCTATAGTGCTCCATGTGTTAGTCTCTTTAGAGACTATTTTATCTCTTTGAGTTTATCTAACTTCTGTTTTTTGGTATTGGTCTGCATATTTTATAAGCGGAACGTTCCTTCCCCCAAAGAGATCGGAAGGAACCTTGGTTGAAAGGTATGATTTTGATTTAATGTATCTACCTTGTGGGTCTCTAGGCCTATTCATGAAAGAAAGAAAAAACAAAAAGAAACAACTACCATTTGGTTCCTAGGTCTATTCATGAAAAATAAAAACAAAAATAAAAACTACCATTGGGTTTGGGGGAACCTGCTATAGCAGATGCATAGGTTCTTACCTCTTGTCTTAAAGTTCCCCGCCACCAAACTAATTCTAAGGTCTGTAAATCATCTAATTCCTAACTACTTCTTACCTTGAGACAACTCCCCGACAACGATGCCAAAACTGATGGGTGTTATATATGCACTAAAAACACAGTAAAAACCCTCAATTAAATTGTCAACCCGGGGCAAGTAAACATAGATTTGTAGAAAAATATATGCCAAAGGTAGAAGGGCTGGTAGGGGTATAGTCTAACTAATGAAGGCAACTATCTAAGGCTAATCTACTCAAGCAAACCTATCTAATGAGAAAAGCCTACGAAGCAATTTCAAACTAGGTAACCTAAGTAATTTTGGGCCAAGGGTCGATGGATAGTCCTAAGAAAGCAATTAAAAACCCTATGTAAAGAAAAATGGTTCCAAAATAAGTAATAAGCAAACTATAACAATGAATAATTAACAAAAGAAAACTATTTTAACTTGCCAACCTATATTCAATGAGTAACTACCCTATGAAAGAAAATACATAAACAAGCAAGTAAAGACACCTAACTAACCTACTTAAGCAAATAAACAAGTAAGAAAAGACACCTAACTAACCTACTAAAGAAAATGAACAAGTAAGTAAAGACAACTAACTACTGCAAGCAATCAAACTAAAACTTCTTGTTGAACAACTATCTAGCCTAAGAGGCAAGTGGACTAAATGCTTAATGCAAAAATGTTTCTAATGCATGAAAGGAAATCTATTTTATTGAAAGCAAGAAGAACTATCATTTAATGCTTAATTTATAATGAGCAAACTAATATCTAATCTATCAAAGACTACAACAACAATAAAACTACCTTTTAAAACTATGAAAGAAAGAAACTATCTCTCCTAATCTACAAAAGCAAGAAACTATATTTAATCTATGAAACACTCAAATATAATGTTGGTGGTTGTCTGAATGTGTTCAGTGTTGGATGATATCTCGGTGGCACTTGACAACAAAGGACAATTCCAATGGTATAAGCTCAACACTAATCTCAATGGAAAAATGAAAGGTATGAATTAAAAAATCCAAGGAGAGTTTAGCCATGCCAAAAATAATGTTAGATACCTTGCATATTCATGTATAAACCATCAACAACATAATGAGATCATGATTAGATTCTTATACTATGTAAGAAAAACTAGATTCAACCATTAACTAAGAAATGTAATTACAATTTAATTCTAGGAAAGGAAATTGAGTAAAACGAAACTATGCTATGTCTATTCTAACCATTCAAACTGCAATAAAGAAATGACTAAAAACAAAAATTAAATTGCGATATTGAAAAGTAAATTAACAATCAACAACTAATTAAATGAGATCTATATAAAATTGAAATAAGAAAGCTATAATAAAAAACTAGAATTAACTCTATCCATCCATCAATCCTTGTCAAAGAAAACCCAAATCAAACTCTGCTCTATTCTAATTAAACTCTGTTTTAAACTTTAACAACAAAATCATAAATCAAGCATAATCTAACATCTAATTGCATATGGGGTTATTATAAAGACTTGCAAGTATGTTCCTGATCTACGAAATCAATGCATTCTATCACATCTCATCATCCTAACCTACAAAAGAGAATCAAAACAATTGAGCTACAACAAACTAGTTAACACAATAAAAATATGCATGTACAGAAAATAAAAGAGAACGATTAAATTAGGAAATGCATAAACAAACATGAAGATAGTTACCAGACTGTGGTGGTCCCCCCAACAAGTTGTGGTCACTCTCTAAAATTACACCATGCACTTAGCAAGACAAATTCACCATAAAAACTGAAAAACACAGTTCTGGCATAATTTGGCAATGTAAAAACTTAAAACAGAGTAAAATCGTTTTTTTGTCTATCACACTGCCAATTCTAATGCTTATGCTACTTAACAATCATCTAACCACCTCAGTGGTATTTATAACATTTACAAACCAAGTGGTTAACCACAGGAGGGTCGAACCACATCTAATTTTGGCAAACTACAATAAATAATGCCCTAACTAATAAAATTGAATGAGCCAATAATTGACCTCTTGAGCAACTGAAACTGAGTTGTCGAGAGCTCAGTAGCTGGAGGTGGAAAGCATGAACAAAACCCACGTGCCTGATTTTCCCATCACTGGCCGTCAATACCATAACCACCAAGTCACCTTCCATTTCTGTGCAATACAAAGTGCTGGACAGAGTGCCAGATTGAGTGTCAAAATGAGTGCCAAAATGAGTGTCGGATCAAGTGTTGGAACTAGAAGCGTAGTGCATTTTTTCCCTGTAACACTAGAAAAACATGAATTAGCTCTTGGAAATCATAAAACATGATGAATTATACTTGATACAATCATTAAACATGAATTATATGTACCTTATGTTGATCATACTGTTTTATCATAAAATTCTTCAAAAAGATCCTTCAAAAGATGAGAAACACATATGTACATGTGGCAAAAGTGTATAATAACCATCATGAAAGTGATCATATCTTGGGCCCAACAAGGACCCTGAAGATGAAGAAAAAAAAAACAAACAATAAAAGAAAAAGGAAAAACCCAACTACAAGAAAAAGTTTTACAAAGGGAAAAATAACTTTTACTCAAAAGAAGAAAACAACAGTTCATCAGAGTCTAGTGAAAATGATGATGATGAAGTCCTTTTTCTAGGTATTGAAGAGTCTAATGATATAGAAGACATTAAACATGAGAAAGAGTCAGAAGATGAAGCAAAAGTTAATATGGAAGAAGAACTTCTCAGTTCCTTGGATGAATTAAGAAAATACAAAACCAGATATAGACAACTGAAAAGTTGTGTAGTTGAACAAAAGGAAAAACATGAACATAAAGAAGAGGAGATGGAGAAACTCATGAGCAACCTGAAAAACCAAATCCTAGAAGCAAATAGGATCAAAGAAATTCTAGAAAAGTCTCTTAAAGAAAAACAAATAACCTGTGAAAGAATGGAGGTAGAATAGTTCACCTAAGAAAAGAACTTGATACAAAACTCATTCAAACAAGATATGAGAATAGATCTAAAATATTGGATAATATTATTACCACACAAAGGGATTTAGGTAATAAAATTGGAATAGGTTATTCTCAAGAAAAAAACCAAGTCAACTCAAAATCTTATGCAAATGCTCTCCTCAGTACATTCAATAAGAAAAATGAGAGAAGACAAGTAATGACCAAAACTCTAGAGGACTAATTCCACCTATCAATAAGGAAAACAAGACAATACCAAAGAAGGTTTATCAAAGCAAGTATCCCCACATTTTCTTTGGTTATTGCTTTGCATGCTCTAATTTCAGACACAAAGCTATGAATTGTAGAGAATATAGAAGAAAAAATCTAAAGGTTAAGAACTATAACCTTAAAGATAAACAAGTAGTAAATCGAGTTAAAAGAAGAAACTATAACTCCTTTTCACCTCTACAAGAAGGGGACCTAGAATTCGTCAAATGTCATAACTATGGACATAAGGCCATTAATTGTAGATTAATGGAAGTTTCAGAACAACCAAAGTTCATTAGAGAGCAAAAGAAACTTTGGAGAGAAAAAACATTAAAAAGGGAATGTCTTATTGCTTTAAAAGCCCAAGATAAAAAAGACCTCTGGTATGTTGACAGTGGGTGCTCAAAACATATGACAGACAACAAGGGCAAGTTTTTAGACTTAAAGAAACAAAAGGGTAAAGTTACATTTGATGATAATGCTTCAGGTAACATACTTGGGAAAGACACTGTAAGTTTGGGAAAAGACAAAGCCAAAAATGTGTTGCTTGTTGAAAAACTGAAACCTAGTCTATTAAGTGTCAGCCAAACCTGTGATCAGGGGCACTTCTACATCTTTGATTCCCAGAAATGTGAGATTAGGAGAGAAGACACAGGAAAATTGGTTGGTACTGCTCCTAGAATTCTCAAAGATGTATATATACTAGATGCAAAATTGAATGAGGAATTTCATATAAATCTAGTAGATGAAAATTGGATATGGCATAGAGGGTTGGGCACATTAACTTTGTCGATCTAGTAAAAGTCAACAATCTTGGTGCAGTAAGAAAATTTCCAAAGATCATAAATCCCTCAAATACTATGTGTAGACACTATCAACTAGGGAAGCAAACTAGAATAAGGTTCAAAGAAAAAGAATACACAACCTTGAAACCTTTAGAGCTTGTTCAAACTGACCTATGTGGACCTACAAGTACCAAGAGTTTGCAAGGAGAGTCCTACTTTATGTTGTTCATTGATAATTTTACTAGACTGGATTGGATATGTTTTCTCAAAGAAACATCATAAGCACTTAACAAATTGAAATCCTTTAAAACCCTTGTTGAAAATGAAAAGGAGACAAAAATCAAATGTCTTAGATCAGACAATGGTGGTGAGTTCACCTCAAAAGAGTTTGATCTCTTCTTTGAAACCCATGGAATAAAAAGACAATTCTTTGCTTCCAGAACACATCAGTAAAACGATATTCCTGAGAGAAGGAATAGAATAGTTTAAGAGGCTGCAAGGACTATGCTCAATGAAGAAAAATTGTTTGATGGATATTGGAGGGAAGATATGAGCACAACAATATACATATTGAATAGAGGTTAGCTCAGGATTAATAGTAATAAGACCCCTTATGAACTATGGTTTGGAAGAGCTCCATCGGTAAAATACTTTAAGGTCTTTGGAAGTAACTGCTACATCAAAAGGATTGATGAGAATCTCGAAAAATTTGATGCTATATTTGATGAAGGTATCTTTCTTGGATATTCCTCTACCAAAAAGGAATACAAATGCTACAATCTTATATTACATAAGATTTTTGAGAGTGCATATGTCAAGGTGGATGATCTTAAAACAATAAGGATAAAAAATCAAGAGACTATACTTGACAGTGAAGATGAAGATGATGATGAGTCAGTTGGTACACAAGCAGAAGAAGTAGAAGAGGATAAATAAAAAAGGGAAGAGGATGATATGGATACTACTGGAGACGAAGAGGATATTCAATAAGAATATATAAGAGAAGAATCTCCAAGAAGATACACAAAGACACCCTCTAGAATGACTCAAAAGAATCATTCGGGAGAACTGATTATTGGAAATAAGAGTGATGGAGTGCACAGAAGAAGACAATTGTTGTATCAAATGGAAATAGCTATTTTGACACATATTGAGCCCAGCTCAATCAAAGAGGCATGTAAAGATGAGAATTGGGTCAATTCTATGAATGAAGAATTGGACTAGATTGAAAAAAATCAAACCTGAGAACTAGTTCCAAGACCAAGAAATGAAAATGTCAATGGAACTAAATGGGTGTATAAAAAAAAATGAATGAGAATGGGAAAGTAATAAGGAACAATGCCAGATTGGTATGTAAAGGATATTCTTAAGTTGAAGGAGTAGACTATGAAGAAACCTTTGCACCTGTGGCCAGATTAGAGGCAATTAGTATGTTCCTAGACTTCTCCAGCTACAAAAAAATTAAAGTATACCAAATGGATGTCAAGTCATCATTTTTAAATGGAAACTTAGAAGACGAAGTCTATATTGAGCAACTAGAAGTGTTTCAATTAACTAAAAAAGGAGACTATGTTTGTAAACTAAAGAAATCACTCTATGGGCTAAAACAAGCACCCAGAGCTTGGTATGCAAGGCTAGATTATTACTTACAAAAACAAGGCCTCAAAAGGGGATGAGAAGACAAAAATATTTATTCTAAAATTGATGGTAATAACATGATGATAGTGGAAGTATATGTTGATGATATTATATTTGGCAGTGATGATGAAAAAATGAGTAATGACTTTGTTAGGATGATGCAACAAGAATTTGAAATGTCCTTGCTTGGTGAACTTAAATTTTTTCTTGGATTACAAATAATATAGTCCAAAAGAGGAGTCTTTATCCATCAATCTAAGTATGTTAAAGATATGCTTAAGAGATTCAAGTTAGAGGATTGCAAACCTGTTAGTACACCTATGGCAGTTGCATGCAAACTAAGAAAGGAAGATGAATCCAAAGATGTAGATCCAAAACACTACAGATCAATGATTGGGAGTTTATTCTATGTAACAACTTACATACCTGATGTCAAGCAAGTTGTTGGGATGGTGGCTAGATTCCAAGCAACACCAAAGGAGAGCCATGTTCAAGCTATAAAAATAATCTTTAGGTATTTGAAAGGAACTATAGATCTTGGTTTGTGGTACCCTAACAAGGATTCATTCACATTAAAATCTTATTCAGATGTCGATTGGGAAGGTAGTGTAGATGACATAAAAATTACAAGTGGAGGAGAATTATTTTTGGAAGATTCATTGGTATCTTGGATAAGCAAGAAACAATCCTCAATTTCTCTATCTACCACTGAAGCTGAGTATATTGCAGCAGCAGAATATTTCACACAAGTGGAATGGATGAAAGAAACATTACAAGACATCAAAATAGTATTTGAAGAACCTACTATTATATGCACTGTGATAATACAAGCTCTATAAGTCTCTCCAAGAATCCTATCCAACACTCCAAATCAAAACATGTTCCCATAAAATACCACTATCTAAGAGATCAGGCTGAAAATATGAACATTAAATTGGAATATGTCCCGACACAAGAACATGTGGAAGATATTTTCACAAAACCCTTAAGCAGAGATGTATTTGAATATCTCAGGAATAAATTGGGAGTAATCCCTATTCCAATCTAAATCTCTCAAGAAAATAATGCATCAATTGGCACCAAATCAGGGGGAGATGACAATCAAAATCAGAAGGAGTCATTCAATTATGACAAGAAAAGTATGATTGTAGGATGTTACCCATATTCAGATTCTAATCAGAGGTATACAGACAAACATAGCTTTACCATAGGGGAAGAAACCATTTTCCATTGATGTCAAAGGGGGAGAATAATTTTAGAAGAGAGAAGCATCATCACAAGGGGAGACTGTGTATAAAGTTGGTTTGTTGCCATCAATGACAAAGGGGGAGATTGTTGGACATAGTGTCATTAATGTATTGTAATTGATGTCAACAGACAATGTCATTGATTTGATGATAAGTTTGTATGTTGAATTGTCATTGATATAAACAATATTATGCTTGATGTCAAACAATTGGACGATGTGCAGAGATAAAAGCTCAGGAGGGTTAGCGAATAAAGATCAAAGCTCAGAAGAGATAGTGCAATGAATTACGGAGAGAAAAATAAGAATTAAACGAATCGCTATTTATAATCCCGCAATCGGTCTAGATCATCAGATATCATAAACTCAAATATCGACGACTGCGGTTGATCCAACAAATGATCAGATTAAGTTAGATTAAATCGTGACCGTCGGATGCATAATCGCAAAATAAATGACAGGAATAGAATGTGGATATCCAAAGGAGAATTAAATATCGTGCTATTTCCAATACCGCAATCAGTCAGGACTATCAGATATTATAGCTTCGAAGATCGAAGATTGTGGTTGACTCACCAACAACGCACAACTTCAAATTGTGGAGTTTGGGTGACAAGTTAAATCACTCGCAAGTTGTCGTTCCAAAATCATCCTTGATTGTTAATCTAATTCGAGAGTCTTCACGACCGTTGGATCACCTTAAATGGAAGGATAGGATAAGTGGGGAAAACGATTAAGAATTTGATTATCTAAATATATGTTGGTTGTTGGATCAATTTAAGTGGAAGGATAGGATAAGAAAAGATGGAGGGCCATTAGACTTAAACCAAGGAAAAAAAGCATTGCAGATAGATCAAGTCGTCGATCTAAGATCTTGATCAAATGAACATAATTCAATTCGGGTCTAAAGATGTGAGGAGGTTACACTTCGAGAATCTCACTTCGGAAGATTTGTGAAATTGAGATATTGAAATACCGGAAGTCCCGAAAGCCAAAATTTTGAAGTCACTCTCAGTCGTCGATCTGAGATACCCTTCAAATGCTATTCTAACCGTTAGATCAAGGAGATGAATATGTGTCACATCAAGAGATCTACGTCAGTATAACACGTCAGCAAGGACATGTGATAGACCACATTGATAGAACACGTAAGTAAGGACACCTGGCACAGTCAGATAATGACAAGTGTCAAGTTGAAATCGACATTTCAAGTACATGCAAATAAAGAATCAAAGTGACACGTGACAGACAATTGGCTCATGCCATGTCATCAAGTGACATAAGAAAGTTACGTCACTCTAATATTTTTACTTCAGGAGTTTCACCACTAGCATATGCCCTAAGTCTCGAAGTCTCGAATGCTGAAGTCACGAAGTGGACACGAGTCGTCCAATTTGAAGATCATTTTGGGTGTATTCTCAACCGTTGATCATAATACAGTGGAAGGATAGTGTAAGTATAATAGCCAAAGTCTCAAAGTAAATGGTGGCCATCCATCTAAATGCTTTATTAATTCCCAACCATCGAATTAAGCAATGAAAGGATAAGTGTAAGGATCGAACATGACCAATGATCTGGTTATGCGAAATAAAATTGAACTATCTAATTTGTTCGAAGAAATCTTATTCGAAAATTTGAAAAGTTGAAATCCCGAAGTCCCGACTATCGTCCATCTCATCAAGGGATTAAATCATGACTGTTGATTTGATAAGCGCTCAAACACTCATTTGGCCTAGCGTTTGGTCACCGCCATTGGTCATATGGAATAAGAGATTAAAAAGGCAGGATATGATACATCGCTAAATTGATAAGCCTATTGTTTTGTATCACTTAGTCACATGTAATGGTCTAAAGGAAGTGCCTCTATAGAACTCAATTTCTGCAAATAAATTCATAGATTTAGGATCGAGTTAAAAGGACAAAATTGATCCATAACTGTGATCAATTTATGAAAAAGTATTCACGATAAAAATGTTAAAACAATGATTATGGTTAAGTTAAATGAAGATGTGTGATGGTCCAAATAAAGGGACACATTGTATAACACTCACGTCATTTTGAAGAATATATAAACAAGAAAGAGTGGTGAGAAGAAAGTGTCTCTGTAGTTTGAATCAGAAGATATATTAAATCACAGGAGCAGAGAAATATGCAGTAAAGACTTGATACATAAGTTTTTTCCAGATTCAAAAAATAAGGGTGGTTGGGTGGTGCAAGGGAAGGTTTGTGCATGTAGAGGGAATTGGTGCTTCCTTGTCAGTTGTAGATGACTAAATAGGAGTTCGTAGCCTCCTACCATTTGGTGTTGGTGAACAAGGGTGTGGGTGCATCCTGATCAGTTGGTGTTGATCGAAAAGGAAGAATATCTTTCTTCTATGTAATATGTAAAACAAATTTTGCAGTTAATAGAAAAGCACTTTTGGTTTTCCCCAATTGGGTTCCACAACAAAATATTGTGTCAAAATTTTGTTTGCATAAATAAAAGAAAATGATAAAATTATTGTGTCATTGATTCACCCCCCCCCTCTCAGTGACAAGATTTGATCCTTCACACTCTTTTCTCACCTCTAATGAGTATGGTATCGAGGAATATTCCCTCTCGATACCTTCCATTTGGAGTTTGAGCAATTCGTGCAATCTCATTACCCCAAACCCAAGGTATCAAGGAATATTCCCTCTCCCCTCGATGAACGGTCTCGATTAACGCAAAACCTCTTGAACTATGGTTATGATTCATTCGGTGCCTAAGGTTTATCCTTCCTACTATACCCATTTCAACTCGTCAACCAATTGAATAATTGACATGCGTCATCACACAGACACTCTTAGTCAACATCAACTCATCCTTATCCCTTGATTTGATAAGTAGGACCCACGATAATAAATGGTTGAGATTGAGTTTCATTTAACACCTAGGTCACTACTGTCACAATACACCTATCTCTTTATGTGACATGCGGCTCAGTATCCACGCTACATGTGTATCCATCACGTCTCTCCATGTCACCATAGGGAGCTTAAGCTCACTCGGCCAGAGAATGACACTTGTCCCTCTCCTATGATCTAATTAAAATTATTAATCAATATTTCTTAGAATACCACTCTTTCGTATCCAATTACTTAAACCTTATTAAGAATAATTAATATTCATTAATTATTTACTCTTGTAAACGTATTTCCACTTACCCAAATAATTTACTTAATAATTATGGCCTGGTAATTCATTCCCTTAGAAGTAGTTTAGTACTAATTTAATCATTACTCATAAGATAATTATAAGTAATTATATTATAACATGATAAGATTAATTATGCCATAATATACTTAAATTGGTTAACCTTAATTAATGTATATAATTCACTACGTAACATGATAAGTTTAATAAAGCCAAAATATACTTAAGTTGATTAACCTCAATTAATGTTTATAATTCACTTTTCTCAACACACAACTTCATACCAAATTTCAGAGTAACTTAATATATATATATATATATATATATGGAAGAATATATATTTAAATATTATAAGTTGTCTCATTAATAATATATATGGAAAAAGAAATATATATTTTAATATTATAATCTATCTCATTAATTTTGGACTCCTTTCATATGCACACTCCTCATATCTCCAACAAAAGGATTTGATGTTGGTAGTAATAATTATAATAATTTAATGTTTTAGTACCTTAGCTTTTGAACTCCATTCATGCATGCCCATTTCACTTTTCCGACGGTTATACTCCGAAAAGCAAAGGGTTTTATTACTTAATTAGGTACATATGACCATATAATATTATGACCCTCATCTCCAACTCTTAGCACTCTCATATTTCACTCCACTTTCACAACTACGAAAAACATGCTCCGAAGAAAAGGAGTATATATGTATAATAATATAATATTTCACGTTTTAAATTAGTCTGAGGTGATTTAGACCTTCCTCACATGCTCACCTCTCCTCGCTCTCGATGGTCAACTCCGAAAGAGGTATGTTACAAATATTTATTGAGTATAATTTTTAACGTTAGCCTCATAGTCCAGATTCTAAAGGGATTTATTTCTCTCTTACAACTAATTGTATACCTTAAAAAGAAAAGGAAATATGATAATATCCCAAACTTTAAACCCTTTGGAAATAAAACATTCTCAAGAAATTTGTTCTAGAGGGCAAGTCCATTTGTGCAGAGTGTGAATTATAAATCTGGGTAAACTTAGTATTGTTGGATCCTTTACATCAGAGGGTTAGAAATTCCAAATCTTCATTCTCCCGCACTAGGTAGAAATTCATGGATTTAATATGTGATATTTATAATTCTTATTATTTAACTATCAAATATTTAAATGGTAAATTAGGAATTCTACCAGACTTTACTATTATTCATATTTTCCCAGAACGCATAGGATTGCACACTTACACTAATAAATTTATGTAATTTATTTGCTAAATTTGTTTTCCAGCATTATTACATGTCTTGGGAGTAAAAATACTCCCTCGTAAAACTTTATGTTTACGAGAATTTGCCACTTTTCCTAATTACAAGATTTTCATTACTAATTTTTATGAATTAACCATTATTCCCAATTCTTTCCCTTTGGACATCCATTTTACTGTGAAAATCCCAGTAAAATTGATTTCTTACCATATTTCAAAGGAAATTTACTTATCCACAATATATCCATTTCTAAATTTCATTTTTATTTCAAGATTAGAAAACTAAGTTGCATTTTTCATTATTTTCCCTAATATTTATTTTAAATATTCTTTGTCTCTTCTCTAATGCATGGCTTTCTCTCTTATTGTCAAACAGGGGCTGATCTTCCTTCAATTTCTAAGTCGGGTAGACCTTCCATACCAACAAAGAGGCCAAATTCCCATGCTCAACCTTCAAGTTTCTAACAAAAATTTGCATTTTCTTGATTACCAGATTGATTTTTGAGGACTTTACTATCTAGAATTTACTAGTACCCGGGGTCTATTCACATAGATTTATATAGGTGAATCGACTTGTACTTTGTTCCTATCATAAGTGAGGACCCACTACTAACAAATTTATTTTCTAGATAGGGATATATAGAAAATCAGCCGTAGAAATGATTTTCCAAATTTTACTTCAAAATTCCCAGTCAACTAGCAAATCAGAACCACAAATTATCTCATTTAAACAAGATAATAATTTTTTTTATCATCAATCTCATGAAACCCATGTTACATAGTAAACCAGTCATACAAAATTAAGAAAAATACTTATTTGAAGCTTGAATTTAGTTGGCAATTGTTGAAGGGTGTTCCCTTTTCCACCCAACCATAGGCACAATTGCTCATATATATTCCTCAATTGGCCACCCCCTAGCTATATCATGATGCACTGAGAGAGAGAGAGAGAGAGAGAGAGAGAGAGAGAGAGAGAGAGAGTCTTATTTTTCTCAGCAACAAGAAGGGACAAAGGATACTCTCCTTCTCCCACAGGACCCTGGAAGTGAAATTTTCTATCCACCAAGCAAGGGAGCCTGTTGTGATTGTTATCTCAATTCTATGCAGCTTCATTTCTCAGCTTGATTAGAAAACACTACCCAAAAATTCCTACACCCAAAACAATTTATTTTCTCACTTATCCTCAGAATCAGAGAGCCTCTCATGCTCTGCTTCTTCATAAATGGTCACCAGACCCATTCATGTGCATCCTCTTCCCTCTGCCCACAATTTTCCTTTCTTTTTTTTCTTTCTACAACAAGATTTAGTGGGTCCATTTCCCAATTTGTGGGTCAGATCAAGAACTTTGTAGATGGGTTACTCTGCCCATGTCCTCATCTACTCTTGAGGAAGACTTCTCAACTACCAACTCGACTGGTAATTAAATTATTTGGGGCAGAGGACTATTCTGAGTCTAAGCAATTTAATTTCAGTAGAGTAATGGATTGGTAGGTTTTATCTTAACCATTGTTGGTTCCCATCACCATTCCCTCTCATGCATCATGATCTGCATTAGAAACACCTTCAATAGTCGTGCAAGAATTTCCATTTTACTTAATAACATAAATAATTTTTATTACCTTCTATAGAAAAAGTTCATCATTACTAAAAATGCACACATAACCAGTATGTCTATAGTATTTTAGCAAAATATAATTATATTTATAGGCTGGGAGAAACAGGGGTATTACAAAGCACCCACTTGTTGATAAAGAAGAAACCAACCTTCAACATAAGCACCAACTTACAATGAGGACTTCAATATTCTTCTGAGCTCCACCCTTCCACCCTTAGAAATTCGAATCTTCCTTTCTTCCATTCTCTTTCGAGCCTCAGATTCGTTTCTCTTCACACTTCTTGCTTCCACACACTTCTTGCTTCTCTATTCACACATTCATCACACCCCTTTGAACTGAGACTCTTTATAACATGTCTCCAAACCTACGTTGTTTTTAAAACTTCATAAGATCTTGGATATTTATATAAATCATAAACCTAAATATTTATCCACATATTCAAAGAATACGGGGTCAGCTATAGATCTCCACAAAACTAGGTTGCACCATCCTGTCCAAAATCCCTTATTTTCCATGCTTGAATTATTCAAGCACGAGCTTGAAGTAGAGATATCATCAGTTATGTTCCAAGATTCAATCTCATCCTTCAATTTTCTTCATTGTCACGCAACACACCCCCAGCTCTCAATACTCGTCCAATCTTTCCTTGATTTCATCTCAACCATTGATCTTCTCAATTGTATTCAAGAAAAAACTATGCAGTCATGATGCACAACCATCAGATCTTCTTCTTGAATCAATCATGACCGTTTATTTGTTCTCTACCCATCAATATACACAATGTAACCATAATGCACAGTAGTCGTTCCTTTCAATATTAGAATTGATCTTGACTGTCGATTTGTCTTCTTCCAATACTTAGACAAATTGTCTAAGTCTCACCGCGGATTTGTGGATCTAAGCCACATTTATTCACACCTCCATGACCTCCAAATTTCACCCTCAAGTTCCACCGCACTCATTTTTCACCCACACTTAAACACATTTCCAAATATTTCACTATGGATCTTTTGGACAGTCGGATATATGAAATGTGGCAGTTTTCTGGGCCATCGGGTCTCTGACACGTGGCTACCTCCTTGACCATCGGATCTCTCTCCTTCTAGGCAATTCGATTTGTGAAACATGGTGACCTATTGAGCCTTCAAATCTCTTACCTTCTAGGTCATCCGATATTTGACATGTGGCGACCTCTTGAGCCATCAGATATTTCACCCTTTGGAACGTCTCATCTCCCATTCTTGGTACTTAGTGATTTCTTCATACTTAGTCAGTTCTTCAAGATCTTACCACAAGACCAAAGGTTTTCTCTTATTCTTCTCATCTTCCCAATATTTTGTTGTGCTCACTATCCTCGTGAAGTCTCGACACTTAGTCAATTTTCTATTCTTCGTGGAACAGTGGGTCCACAAGACTTTCTCTCATTCTTTACATACCTCTTATTCTCTGCTGCTCCACGACATTTCAACACTTAGTCATTTTTAGAGACTTCTCTATCCATCCAATTCTTGGTACTTAGTTGTTTTTCCTTTTGAGGTTTTATGTTCCATACTTAGTCTTTTAAGTTCAACCACAGAAGTGGAGTTTGTCACACTACTTTGAAAAGTTTTGTCTTGTCTATCTGTCCATATGCCATCCTACACTTATTAATATTCCAATATTTCACTGTGGGTCGCGAGACTATTGCCATTTCTTTGATCATTGTGGTTTTTTTTGTCTGTCTGATTATCGTTGGGGGGACAACAACGATAATAATATCCTTACCATTATCATTGTCTTGTTTTCTGTCTTCTTTCCTCTTCTTTTTAATGTTTAATTCCATGTTTAATTATTGATCCTATTATATTTTTCTTATGCTTTTGGGGTAGATTAGAGCCACCTACAGATTAGTATCACTAATTTTACTTTCTAGCTCCATATTGACCTTTATTTTGGCCATTTGTTGGACATTAATAAACTTATCTTATATTTTCTCCTCAATATTGTTTGAATTTGCATTCAAAGTTATACACTTTATGAAATATTGGTTATGAACTACTCCTTGCAATGTTAGTCATATTTAACTACAAATTTTAGTTCCATTGTCCCAAGAAGTGAATTATTATTCTGTTCTCTTCTTTTTTCCTGATATGCTTTGTCCCTCAAGCCTTGGTAAGTGATTGATTTTAGATGTAAAAAATGTGTTAGATGAATATTTTGTAGGATATATACAGGTTATGGTAAAGTTCAATCTGAAGAATGCTCGAGTCAGTGAGTAGGTTGTGAGTTTGATGTAATTTTTGATTTAATATATCCAATCTTGTAAGTTCAGTAGTGAGGTTGTTCAGTTTTACAGTACGTAATTAAATTTGATTGGAATTATAATTTTACATTTGTTGTGTTCTTGTAGGTGCCACTTAAGAAAAACTAAGAGTTATGTGATTAAAATCAAACATAAGTTCATGTGGTAGTTCCCAGGCTCAGATTTATAGGAATCTCAACATACAATCTTTCTAAGTATGTAGGTTTCCACAATAGTCATAATGTTAGAAATGTTTTCTGGATAAAGACTGTGTGAAAGGTTTTGAAAAAAATTCTAGCAATACAATATTTCTTCCACATAGAATCATACCTTAAGGATTAAACATCAACCATGAAAACTATTTCTAGAGGGTTTCTATTTATTCACATTTCACACAACTATTTGCGATGGAAATTTCATTGTGCGTAACCACTTCAAGTCACACCAAGCATACATGAATTCCAATTGTAACAAAAAACCCAATTGCAATTCACAAACCATATATATATATAGTTACTATGGTATGCAAAATTCATGTCCATTTTGCATTCATAAATAATACTAAAAAAGTTTCACATTTATGTAGATTGTGTAATTCATTTACAAAGGAATACCATAGCTAAAGATTGTGTTGGGTATTCTCTTGACCAATGAAGAGGGGTCTTGCAATATACCAGATGAATAATAATATGCAGAACAAAAATAATTAACAAGAAGTAATGGAACAACAAGATTATAGCTAGAACAATATGAGAATAACACCAGATAGAGAACCTTTATTAAATATAGCAATGTTCACTTGACTCTTCGAGGGGGAAACCTCCAGTAGACCAGAGATCTATTCAATAATATCCAAGAAAAAAATATCCAATACCTCCTACTCCTATTATACCAAGTCTACCTTCTATAGAACTTCTAGAGGAATATCTTTCTAGAAGTGGAAGCTTCTATTAGGTCTTCTTACATTGACTTATTCTCCTTTATTTATTTATTAGGCCTTATTAAATAATGTCGGCCTTTATTACATAGAAAACATATCCCACTAACTAATGATCCATAAAGAGGGATTAGGATCGGATCCTAACATGTCCCCTCCCCTTCAAAAGCATCCTTGTCCTCAAGGCTGAAGATGAAGAAATTGTTTGAGTATTGTAATACCCCTAGGCTGAACCCCAACTATAAATGTAAATGAAAATGTACTTAAGTCGGTGAGTTGTTTGATGTCATATTTTTCATGCACTTCCATGGTATAGTGCACACATATATTGTGCACTAAAATGATGAAGTGTGCACATTCCAAGATACCGCGCATAACAAATTTAAGTGCACGTCATTTTGAGGCCAGGGAGCCTTTGTGTATATGTTGTGTTTTATAGGCTGGTGAGCCAGTTATTATAAGCTAGGAGGATTATGTGTTGAATTAGGCTAGAGAAAGCAGATGCTAAAGGCCAATGAGACCATTTTTGTATATGTTTTATCACTAAATACATCATTGTGTGTAGACCGACCACGATAAAAGAGTATGGGGGACTAAACTGCACTAGTTAGGGAAAGGGGGGGGCTAAAATTTAAGCAAAATGGATAAGATAGGGAGCTTAAGCCAAAAAGGAATATTATATTAATATTCCTTAAAGTATAAAGTATGGATAATTATTTTATCCTAAGTTCGAAGGATGGGGACAAGTGGGCCAAAGTAGTTGTCAACATGACAAGTGTCAAGTTGGTAACATGCATACATATAGTTTTGACTTATTTCATTTTCCCATTCATTCCATCATCATTCACTCACTCATTAACTGTCCTTGGTACCTTTCTGTTACTATCACCGTACCTGTACCTGGTTAGCTTAGGAGCTTGAATGAAGAATTGAATTTTCAGGCCCGTGGGATATGGAAGAGGAGGGTTGTTAGGCCCATGATAAATGCCTCTCTAGGTGAGAAAATTGCAGGGAATTGATTTCCCGAAGGTGCCAAACTGCAGCTGCAGGACTCTGAGACTTCCTGTCTGGCCTGTTTTTAAAGCCCAAAAAGGAAGTGGGGCAGCTGAAGGACTGTTGAGAAGAGAAGGGGCACACTTCCTGGGGTGGGACCAGCATGTGGGGAATGAGGGATTGTAGGTCATTAGTTTGATTTGGCACCTATGATAGAGTCTTTCCTGTTGTATGAGATACATCAACTTGGTTAGGAATCCCTTTACCCGGGTGGAGTTTAGTCCTAGCTTGGGGGGTGACCCACTTCTAAGAGTGATGAGAAGCGTGGTCTAAGGTTGTGAGGTTCATGGAAGGTCTGCACGCAGTTGGTGATATTTTTACCAAGATAAGTGTCAATTGTGTGTTAAATTACATGTTGCATTATTGTTTATGTGTTTATTTTTATGGGTTTTTCCTGTGTATGTTGCATGTGTATTTTTATTATTATTATGTATGAATCTTTACATTTTTAGAATGTATTTTTCTATTTAAATTTTTATATATGAAGTTCAGCAAGAGCTTCTGTGTGTATATGTTTAATTTGTATATAGTTCAGAAAATTTTATGTGGCATAGCCCAGTTGGATGTTGGGGATGTTACAATATGGTATAAGAGCTCTAGTTTTCAACATTGAGCCTGGGTGGGCTGAGAAAGTTGAATTGAAGAAAACTTTCACAGAGGATTGATTTCGAAGTGGCCTAATTTCAAGTTACAGAGTGTCCATGGTAAAAATTAGAAGCAATTGCGTGGAATTGGGAAAAAAACTCAATTTTTATTGTTAAATTCATGGGGAAATTGAGAAATTTGGCCAAGTAGTGAGATATTCCTAATTTAATATATTTCTTCTAGCAAATTCAGACCTAGAATTGGTCAAATTTGAATTTACTAGGAAGCCATGACAGATGGAGCGAGATTAGTTGATTAAAATTCTCAATTCGTGAATTGAGTTTGGGAAAAAATTGTTCCAGGAATATCAACCAACAACGATTTGTTACTGCAAAGGTTGAATTGGTGTTATTGGGGTGAAATTGAAAAAATTTCATAGTTGTAGAATGTCTATGGTGAAAATTGGGAAAAAGTTTGGCAAAAGCCCCAATTTCTGCAGCGGAAGTCACGAGGAATTGATGTGCATAAAAATGAATGTATGCAGGTGTATGCACTAAAAATGCATGATGCGCAGTGAAAAGCTTTGGATGTGTGTAAAATAAGGGTGTGTGGATACACATGTTAACATTTGTTGTGCGGTGCAGAGTGGCAATGCGCGGGAAATATTGGCGCGTGGGTGTGCACACTTAAAATTGGCGTTGCACGGTGCAAAGTGGTAATGCACGAAAAATATTGGCGCGTAGGTGTGCACACTTAAATTTGGCATTGCATGCTGCAAAGTGGTAATGCATGGGAAATATTGGTGTGCAGATCTGCGCACTTAAATTTTGCGATGCGTGGTGCAAAGTGGTAATGCGCAAAAAATATTGGCGTGCGAGTTT
Organism: Picea mariana; assembly: GCA_032191745.1. NCBI lineage: Eukaryota > Viridiplantae > Streptophyta > Pinopsida > Pinales > Pinaceae > Picea > Picea mariana. The sequence goes on along the minus strand of JASDQU010025733.1, from coordinate 8,268 downwards.
GCGCACTTAAATTTGGCGTTGTGTGGTGCAAAGTTGTAATGCGTGAAAAATAACAGGGCGCAGATGTGTGCACTAAATTTAGAATTGCATGGTGTGGATTGAGTGGCACATGCGTAATAATGGTGTGTGTGGTAGGTGTATGCATAATAATGGTGTGTGTGGTGTGCACAGTATTGACAGAGTGCAGAGGAATTTTGTTGGTGTGCGCGCAATGTGGGTATATGTTGTCATGTGACAATTTAGTTAATGGTGCGCACAGAGTACTGGTGCATGGTGGGGGTGTACTAAACTTTGGCATGGTGCAGCGCATAGAGTGAAATGCATGCAGAATATTAGCGCACAACACAAAAAAATTGTGCAACATGTATTAGTAAATGAACCAAAATTGTGCACAATGGATATTGGCGCGTGACACAAAAGTAGTGTGCACCAGTTATTGGCGTGATAGAGAAGTGATCCACATTGGTTATAGGTGTGCGGAGCATGCACTACCTTATGGTCTTGTTGTGCATGCTAAATATGGGTTTACAGGTTCATATTTATGTGCGTGAATTCATTTGGATGGTTGTTGAGACCTGAAATTGACATCCCCATTACCCTATTATACTCCTTATCTATACCTTTTTGACCTACCTAAAGCTTGGGTGAATGAAAAGAACGCTACCATTAGCCAGTAATAAGGTCATAAGGTAAAGTATGGTTAATTCATGCATTTTGTGGTTTATTGAGTTAGGGAATTAAATATTTCATGTACTAATGCTTCAATTTGTCATATATAAATCTTTGACCTCTAGATATCTAGCGTTCCTATACTAGCTCAGCTATTCGGTACCTGTGCACCAAGACTGCTACTGTTTGAATCCAGTACCAAGCGCATCTGGTACTAAAATAGCATATGTTGTGATACGGTACCAACACGCACTATCATGATCCGGTACCACCTTTTGTGCACTATCATGATCCAGTACCATCTACCTGTTACGATCTGTTACCAATATGGAAGAGCCTAATGCACTAAGTTAAGTTCCAGATCTCACCTAAGCCAATTGGTGGACGTCTAATTGTTTTAGCAAGGCTATGATAAGAATAGTTTGTTGATTGCCTCATCCTCATGCACTTCGTGTCATGAGGATGAAGCTAAAGATGTAACCGAATGATTGAATTTAACAAATGATTGATTTGCAAATCACTTCACCTCCTTGTGTTTCATGATTAATACTATTAAATAGTCATGGAAAGGATGGTAGAGGAGAGTTAGCATATTACCAATATGTAAAGCAGCGTATGATAGTACAGAACATATTCTAAGTGAAGATTAATAGAATGTCATTTATCTCCATATTTTGATTATTTATGATTGAGCATGAGTTGAGTTGTTAATGAAAGTTTGATTTTATGTTTTGAAATGTGAGTGAGAGTAATGTGTGTGTTGAAAAAAAGCCTCCTGTAGACTTCAGTAGTTGACCTGTTGAAGTGGCAAGGGCCCACCGCCCAACAAAGGTCATCATCTTCATAGATTAGCATTAGTATTTGTTTTTAGTAGTGTAAATGTTAAATTAGTTGAAGCTTTAACTCTGTTAGATGATAGCAGTACAGCTTAGATTTCCATTCTATAATTGCTTAAGAGATCTTTACTTGCTATGTTTTTGTTCTCATGAATTTGATTTCCTTGAGATGGAAAATAGTTTCAAAACTTTTGCTAATCTCGTATTCTACATTCATATCTTCTTTTCCATTCTTTAGTCTTGTGATCTCTTCTTCCTTTTCTTCTAATTGAGTCTTATTGCTCTCTTCTTGTTCCTTGATCATTTCTTTTAACTTCAATATGTGCCTTAGACTTATCCTAAGAAACTTCTTAGTGTTATCCAAAATATAGTTATAGTCTATATAATAATGATCACTTCTATGTATATATAAACCCTCTTCAATTTCCTTTTGAAGTTTTAATAGATTTCCTTCTATTCTTTTCATGGGATGAATACCATAAAACTTTACACAAATTGTTTCTACATCTTCTTCTTCACTTGTAGAGAAAACTTCATCATCATCATCATTGCAATCAAGGGCTTTAGAGGGTTCTTTACCTTCATTTGAAGTATCTTCACTTTCTTCCCTTTTGCCAACATCAACACATAATTCTTTGCCTTCATCTTCAANTTCTTCCTTCTCCTTCTTGCTTTGATATGTCTCCTCTAGCTTTATCCATAGATCCTTGGTGGAAGTGCATTGTCCCATGATCTCTTTGATAGGGCTTGAGAGTCCACTAAGAATGGTCTTGAGAGCCAATGCATGATTATTCTTTCCTTCCCTTTGAGCTGGAAACTTTGACTTGTTCTTCAAGGGAACCGATCCACCAATGGCTTCCTTCCAAATAGTTTCTCCCATTGTCTTCAAATATAATCTCATCTATATTCTCCAAGTGGAATAGTTTTCCTCATCAAGGATTGGAACTTCAGCATCCATTTGTGTGTCTATGGATCTCCTTCAAGCTTGTTAAGGCTTGTAGTGAAGGCCTGATCTGATACCAATTGTTTGACACACCTACCACACTTAGAGGGGGGGTGAATGAGTGTGGGGCTCTTTTTCCCAAAACTTCCCTCTTGCACAAAAACTCATCAATTAGCATTCAACATTTATTCATTACCCATTGCTTCCATTTATAACCAGTTAGATGAGAACATATGTCAACAACATATATCAGCAATATATCATCAACAAGTCATCACCACAATGAACACAAAGAACACAAGATGCATGTACAATTTTCTTTTTATTATGGACTACAATCCTTGGGGTTTATCAGCAACAGCTGAATAGAGTACAACTCTGTAAGAGCACCTTCTCTATAATGCAAGAATCAACATACACCCTCAGCATCAACTGAGATGAGGCAACAATCCTCAATAGATATCAAACTGTCAACAAGTACGTGACCTGCCAATAGTGCAGCCCGTGTGTGCACGCGCCCTGGCTCACTACAGTCCACGTGTGCACATGACCAGTGTATAATGCAACAAACATATGCTTCTGAGCAACTAGGGTTTTACTTTTCTTTACATGCTCAGATCCTCTGCAACCTGCAATCACTTTCTCTTCTATCTTCCACTATCCCAACTGACCCACAGCCAATAACAACACATCTAAGCTCTCCAATAACTTTCTCATTCTCCTCAACAAATCAATATGAATGTTATCTCAATCATGTATAAAAAACTAGTATACCATAGAAATCATGTCACTACTGAATCACAAGAGTGCTACTCACTCCATCAACTGAATCAACCAAACTGAACCACATCATAGAAGCCGTACCAAGAATTCCCTAAGAATTCACAACACATCAAACAATAGTATCCATAAAGACAATAATGTAACCATACTAGTGTCTTAGTGATAGATCTTAGGCCATAGAATGAAGATCTGGAACCTGCCTCATCATCCAAGAGCTTGGCACCAGCTCAAACACAAATCTCCATGATTTTATCCACTCCACGCTCATTGTACACAGTCATCCTGCATGTACACTCACCCTATACACAACCAGCCCGTGTGTACACACACCCTATACACAGACAATCCACATGGGCATCCGAAAATAGGGTTTTCTGTGAATCCGATAATTTTTTCGTCAATATCTCCGACATTGCCGAAAATTTGATGCATCCATGAGTTCCTCCTCTTGATATCTTCCTCAGAATAGATCTTCAATCATGATCAAGAGATCCATGCCAATAAGATGCTCTCACAAGAATCTCTCCATCAATAATCCAAAAGATATTCACAAGAAGCTCTCCATCAATACTCCAAAAGACATTCACAAGAAGTTCTCCATTGATCCACAAAAAGGATGATCTACAAGAGACCATATCTATCTTATTTATACTTTCATCTTCTAGTTCACTTAACCCATTTCTAGATCACTTAACCCATTTTGATGTCACTTAACCTATTTTTCATATTTTAGGGTTAACCACTTTCCATGAATAGAAAGTTCTCCAACAATTTATCATTTAAATAATGATTTCTTCTTTTCGAGCACTTTGACTTCTTTGAACTTTTGGGGCTTCAAGCCATCATATAGGGGTCCCTCAACTTCCTAGAGCCATAAATCTCAAACCGTGAGGAGTTATGTGACATTCCACATACCACCGGAAATGACATGTCAAGCACTATACATCTAGGATAGTTTCACCAACAGCTTCATTGATCTTCATCTCATTAATCCACATGCAAGCATGGGTCCTCCAACCGTTCTTCTAGGATAACTCAATCCGTAAAGTGTCTTCCCATGAGGGATTTCACCATAAGGGGACCACTTTGGAGTTCATCCATTTGTGCACCTTATCAACCATGATAAGACAATAATGATTCATCTTTGCATCAATT
>JASDQU010025730.1:9514-29779 GCA_032191745.1 Picea mariana | reverse complement strand
CGAGCAGAGCTCTGTTACAATAATATCCAAGCTAGGGTTCTCAATACCCTCGACTCCTATTTATACTAAAAAGAAGCATCTAGAGGAAGATCCTTCTAGAAGCGGAAGCTTCTATTAGGTCTTCTTACATTCGCCTTATTCTATTTTATTGAAAGGTCTTATTAATATTGACCTTTACTACATCCGAATACATTGATCTACCTATGTGCGGGTTAGGACCTTAACATGTTAAATGCCAGAGAGAAGTTGTCAACTAGGGCCCATGCCTCATTCTTGTATTTCTTGAGCCTTGGCTTCTTGGCTTGATAGATGTTTTTTAATTTATTGATGTTTAACTCAGAATCACCAAAAACAGCCAAATTTTCCATGTCCATGTCTTTGGAAGCTCTCAATCCAAGCACCATATCTTCATACTCAAATATATTCTTAGTAGTCTCTGATTCTAGCTTATAAGAGAGAATTATAACCTCCTATGCAGGGGAAATGACGAATATACCAACCCCAAGACCTTCCTTTGATGAAGATCCATCGAAATATATCTTCCACACTTTGTTTTGTTGATCTGTCAATCACTAATTTTTGCATATGTTGACTGTAATTTCTGGTTCCTCATTATTTAAATGAAAAATAGACAACCTGATATCACCCTCAACATCATAAATTGGATGGTTTCTTGGAGTCCGATGATCACTTGTGATGTATGCCAATATGACCTCCTGATATATCCTCCTATGTTCTCCCTCGAAAACATGGATGGTGACATATGTGAGGTCCATTTTTAATGATCCTCCAACCTTCTTGGCCCATGTCCCGGACAAAAGCATACCAAACTTGGGGGAAATGTCAGCCACAAGGATATCCATCACTACACTCTTCATGGGTAATTTTACCAAAGAAACCACCAGATCTTTTATTAATCCCACAAATTTGAATTTTTTGGAGTTAAAGGAGTAAAGGTATTGGTAGGGCTTGGTGATCTCCAGACCTAGTTCCTCCATAACAATCTTAGGCATGAAATTGTGTGAGGCACCTGAGTCCATGAGATAGTTATGTAGGATCTTGGCATGGACATTTAAAGATATGTAGAAAGGTGGAGAAGTATCAGAGACATCCTTAATGTGTGGGCCCACAGTAATGGTTGGGTTCTCATCCTACAGACTAATTACATCAAAAGTTACAACAAAAGTAAGTTGTTGCAGAATCTTCATAATGAATTGTTTGAAAGGCTCATTTTTCAACAATTCGGACAGAGGTACAAGGATCTTGATCTTTCTCAACTCATTCTCTAGGATAAAAGATGATTGTGACCTATCAACTTCCTTTACTTCAGGGGAAGTAGTTTTAAATGGAGGAGGTTGGTGAGCTTTAGCCAATGTACCCTTGCTTGGATTTGTCCTGGGAGGAACCTTCATTTTTCTGTTCTTATTTGAGTTGGTGTCTTTAGGAGTACACATTCTAGTCCTCAAGTCATATTTCCTTTGGGTTGGCCTTGAATAACTCCCTCTTCCCCTATCTCAATATCAAACTGATTTGACAGTTGTGCTACCTCATAATCTTGTTGCGTTAAGTGACTGGTGTAAAAATCTATTTCATTGACAAGTGCATCAACATCATCCAAAACATCACTATCTACATCCTTCTTCTCAATATTATTGTTTTGTAAAGGAGGTAATACTCTTTTATCATCAACATTCCTCCTCTCTCTTTACATTATCTGAGGGGCATCATTCGACCTTCTAAACTAGTTGGGATTTCTATTTCCAGCCACTTGCAAAGCTCTGTTTGGTTGTTTAGATTCCCATTTCTTCTTAGATATTTCAAATGTCAAATCCTTCAAATTTTTTGTCATTTCATCAAGTTTAGGATCAAATGTGACTGGGTTAGAGGAGGCAGGGGAATCCTCTCTCTGTTTCCTCTTGTCTTTATCAGATCTAGTCTTTAATCTGTCTGATGACAAGATGTTGGATGCAACCTCAATGGTTTCTTCTTGCATGGAAAACAAGGTGGTGGATATTCTCTCTCTCAACAGAAGGGAGAAATTTGCATCAAATGCATTGGAATAAGTGATCTTGGCAGAGGATTTAGTTGGTTTGATCTCATCTAGGATTCTACAATACATTTTATTCAATATCTTGGTAAAGTCTAAAACAGAATCATCGTTCTTTCTCTTAAGGGCCCCAAACTCGTTGATGTAATACAAATAATCCCTTCTATCTCCCCATTTATTTATGAAATATTCATCTAACACCTCAATATCTACAATGAAGGCTGGAGGGAGGCCCTCGAACCATTTTCTTACCTCCCCATTGAGGCTTTGTACAAACAACCTCATCCACACATTTGCATAGTCAATGCTAACATTATCTGCAAAGTTGTAGAAGGATACCAGATGTTCCTCAGCTGTGAAACCCCTTCCCCATTATATATTGGTAAATATTTCATGTATTCTATGGATGCAAGTGCCTATAAGCCTACATACAAAACTAGGGGTGCATATCTGGAAACAATTATGGAATCCATCCTGTTAACAACCATTGTTTGGGAAATAGGAATATGAATATTTATTTGAGATGCAGGGGTGGATGTTGGAATGGAATATGAAGTGGAGGCAAGGGTTACAAGAATCTGAGAGTCCTTGGAAATGTGGTTCTCAGGGATAGCAAATTCAAGTTGCTTGTGATAATCTTTAGGTGTGGATTTACCATTTAGGGATGAGGTATATCTTTGAGCTAAGGTGGATTTTATTAGTTTCCTTTCTAGCTCAAATACTATTTTTTCCTTCTTAGGGTTGGGATGAGCCTTAGTGGCTTTGATGTGCTTATATTTGGATCTCTTGAGTCCTTTTCTGGGAGCCAATATTTCTTTTGTGAAGTTTACTAAATGGAGTCTCCCGGTGAAAGATGGCAGTCTAAAGGTGTATGATATTTGTTCACCATCAAAGGTCAGATACAATCATTGTGGTCCTCCCAGAGAAATATATCTTGTTACTTCGTTCCCCGACAATGGTGCCAGAAAATGTTGGTCCTAAATTCTGCACTTGACTTCTAAAGGGCAGAGGTACACCACGTCAAGTTTAGAATGGTTGGATTTTTTATTTTTGTTGGTCAGTTAGAGGGTTGGTTTTACCAAGACAAGAATATGGTTGGGATGGAAAATTGATATGGATGAGGGTACTCCTTGGCTGGTGGAACACAAATGAAAGATAAGTGAAATAGTAGAGGTAAAAACAAAGGTAAACAACAAACCACTCAATGAATACTTTGTCGCAAGAAGTTTAATACTCAAAATATAATTTCAAGACATTAAACATGTATCAAAAACACAATTTCTCACACAGGTTGCAATAAAAATGAATCCTCACCAAAGAATTAGTTGTTTTACAGGTTGCATATTAGTAAAGACAAGTTATACAATAACTGAAGGAAATGAAATGTACTTCACACATATCAAAACTGCATTCAAGATAAGATAAAAAACACATGAAGATTAGGAAAAAAACATTATCATCAAAGTATGTTCACTGGGTAGAGATATTTAATCCATGCACAGAACAGGTTCAACCAACTGATGTATTGATCTCCTTTTCCCAAAAACTGAACCCTCAAAACATGCAAAAACTAGCATACAAAACAAACATATTTATCAGAGTTGCATAGGCTCTCGTCCATCTGGGACTGAGGCTTAACTCTACATTGCCAGTTGTCCAAAAACTTATTAACTTAACTAAAACACTACTGTAGTATATTAATGTATACTTCGATCTTGACTTAATAAAAAATAAGTGGTTCTTATCATACATAAAATACCACTTCTTATGTATCCATCTAAAAGAGTCTTGAATTTAAATAACTAAAACAACTGCTAATCATAAAAAAAATTGATGCATATGTTGAATCTAACTGAGTCTTTGACAAAAACTGACTAGGAGTGACATAACGGAGTTCTGTAACAAGAACTGACATCCCTGCATTGTGTTGGAGGCCACTGGGAGATAACTAGATCTTTTGGAATCTTTCTTCCTCAACTTATCTCCTGGGGGAAGAAGTAAGTATTCTGGCAATTTTCTGGAGTCTCTGATATTCCTTCTACAATATGGGTGTAGTTTCTACAATTCCTTCTTGTGGTGTTGCAGGGTCGAAATATGAAGCTTTAGTCATGTACCTGTTAAATATCACTAAGTTGTTGTTAGATGAGCAATATGATATCTTTGAATGGCTCAACATTCTTGGTTTGGTGCTGTTTAAAAACTTCAAAATATGCAATAAATGAGGATCAGCTACTTCAAAATTTCTGTGTTCGAGGGCTTCATACTATAGAGTATACATATCTCCAAGAGTCTCGAACTCCCGAAGTGACATGTCAAAATTTCTGTAGTTCAGAGATTTGGAGCTCCAGAGTCATTGACCAACTCTTTATGAAAATTAACCCCGGATTATATTTACCCTTAATCACATTGACACTTTGGGACTTCAGATCTTCGGAGCTCCGAGGAACTACGCTTGCTCTGAATCAAAATATTCTGGAATGAGGATTTCCTGGAGTAATGTAGCCCATGATGTCATAGCCACTAACATGTCACAAAAAGTGAGTGGCACATGTCACATGAAAATGAGAAGATGATGTGCCAAAAGGTGCTTGAAATGAGTGCCATGTGTCACAATAGATGAATTCCATGCGTTTTCAATAGATGAGTTCCACGTGTCTTCGACTCTTCGACACTTAGGGGCTACGGGAGTTAGGACATTTTTGAATGCAAGGTTTACATATATCCTGGAGGTTTGAACTCCCAAAGTGACATGTGATCATTTTGGGACTTTAGAACTTCAGTTCTTCAAGACTTTGGGGCTCTGACAATCTGCGCTTGTTTTGGATTGAAACCCCCCAGAATGACAATCTCTCGGAGTGAAGTGGAAGAATTTTCGGCCTTCGGGACTTCAAATCTTCGGGGCTCCGACACTTCGGAGAAACATGTTTTATCTATTGTTAAACCTCACATGATTTTGAAGATCTGAATGCATAGGAGTCGTTGATCTGAATTGACTGTTGGATCACCACCATCGAAAAATTAACCTTTCTATTTGCTTACAATATAAGCCCGAAATCCATTTCTCTAAACTGCTGCGTTTTTCTTTTATATATTTCCTGTGCAAACAAAGGACTTGGTCAACCTACTGCACACTCAATCAATGGAAAACATGATGATAAGTATTTTGAACCCAAACCTCCACATGCAATTATCCTTCAAGAAAACATAAATTAATTTGCGCAAAGAATCATTCAAGAAAGACAATGATAAAAAAATGAGTCATTTAGTAATAGGAAACCAACTCAACCAAGCATAATAGGAATGATTCTGATGAAGGCATAGGGGAATGAGAGAGGAGGGGGAAAGGGTGTAGAATTAGGTCTCAACCGTACTGACTGTGGCAAAATATATTACAATATACCATAGGAGTTGTGTCACACAAGTGTTTGACAAACCATTTATAACATTTATGTTCACCGACAACAATATAGTAGCGGGAAGCCTTATTTTCAAGCCTTCATAAAGAGGTTTTCTTGCATTCTCAAGTACATGTATATAAAAGACACCATCAATCATGTCGTCATAATCATCCATTCCTGCATTATTAAATGTCTTCTAGATCAATATATTTGTCCCATCTTCTTCAACTTTGTTATTAGCATCATCATCTTCTTCCATCGGATAATTAACTTGATATTCAATATTCACTCCATGTTCTTGAATAGGTGCTTTTACATCCACGTCTTCCTTCATATTGTGTGCCCTAGGACTTCGTTTCTTTATAATTACAAACAAACAAGTAATATTAGTGTATATAACAAATATTAAAATGATACAAATGTTTTCAAATATAATATAGGAAAACAAAGTCAACAAAGAAAATCATAAAGACATCTTAGGTGAGAGCGAGAAACAAAGAAAACAAAACAATGATGAATCTTGTGCAATTTATCAATATGTTTATGAATATGTTGAAAAAATATAGGAAAAATATTACTTTTCTTGACATGTAGAAAGAGAGACACTTTGTGAGAATATATATAGTCACAACTAGCAAAAACAACTTATTATTATTGTGTTTCATTCATCAATATGCCATATTCTTCCCTAACCCTAAACTCCTAACCTATACTCCCTAAAACCCCATTAATCTCTAAATCTCCTAGTCCCTAAACCCCCTAAACCTACCAGATTAAACCCTAACCCCTTAACCTCTAATCTGTAACCCTTAACCTACCCCTAACCTCTAAACCATTAACCCCTGACCATTTAATCCCTAATACCTAACCCCTTAGACCCTATCCCCATAATTCTTAACACCTTAACCCCATTCTCCCGAAGCCCTGCAAACCCTTACCCCCTAACCCCCTAAACTATTAACCCCTAAACATGCATAACCTATTAATACCTAACCCTAAACCCCTTAAACCCTAAACACCTAACCCCTACTAGTCCTTAAACCCCCTAAACCTACCTTAAACCCTAAGTTACTAACCCCTAACACTTAAACAACTAGGCCATAACTTGGCCTAATTATAACCCTTAAATAGGTAAAATATTAAACCCTAACCTCTTACACCCTCATACCCCTAAACCTTAAACCCATTAACCACTAAACCCTACCTTAAATCTAATGAACATGTCGTTGTTAGATATGAGGGGTTGAGATAAGATATTAGATATCCCTTTGATCCCTAACCCTTAACCCACCCCTAACCTCTAAAGCATTAACCCCTAACCCATTAGACCCTATCCCCATAATCCTTAACACCTTAACCTTGGACCTAACCCACCCTAGCCCCTTAATCCCTCACCCTAAACCCTTAACCCCTACTCCCTAAAACTTGATTAACCTCTAAATCCCCTAGGCCCCAAACCTCCTCTAAACCTACCTTAAACCCTAATCTATAAACCCCTAACCCCTAAACCACTGAGACCTAATTTGGCCTTATTAACCCTTAAATCGCTAAAATATTATCCTCTAACCCTTTACTCCTTGTACCCCTAAAACTTAAACCCGCTAACCACCAAACCCTACATTATTCTTCTTCTACATTTATCATATAAACATTTACAAAAACAATATGCAATATAAATACATATAATGAATAACTTACCAAGGGACAATATTCAATCCCACCTTAAAGGTGTCCATAATATCTACAACATTTTCTAGTTGTTTTTATTAAAGCTCTTCTACTATTATAGACCCTACATTTGTTACAAGGGAAACAACATTTTCCATCACTCAAAGCCTCCAATGCAAATCTCATGTTTTGTTGTACTCCTCCTGGAGGAATGTTATGTGACATTTTTCCTTACCAAACTTTCAGTGATGATTTTATTCAAAAATCAACCTTCGTAGTTTAACTATTTTTAATGCAATTAACAAAATAAAAATAAAAATGTATTTTGACCAAAAAATATCCCCTATAACCTCTGCAAACCATTGATAGTCTAGAAAGAATGTTTAACGTCTCTAATACTTCGAACTTCTTTATATTTTTTACCAAAGAGACATTGTCTAAGGGAAAAAGCATTGACCTCATCAACCGTCGGATATCCAACACCAAATTTATTGACATGGTCAAACATTGGATGTTCGGCGAATTGATCATTGTCTCAGTCAAACTGAACACCCATCAGATATCTAAGTCCATGCTCATCGGATATTGGACGAATATCATGCATTTAAAAAAAAATACTGAAATTGAAAAAATAATCCAACAGTATGACATACCATCGGATTATAGCATCAGATTTTTTGTCCATATGTACTAGTGAGCTCCAGGTTGGAGATCAAGTGTGGCTCCACATCAACAAAGATAGGTTGAAGGGTGAAGGAAATAAGATCAAACCCATCAGATATGTACCCTTCACCATCTTAGAGAAGATTGGCACAAATGCTTTCCACCTATATCTACCCCAGTAGATGAAGATATACTCAGTTTTAAATGTAGAGAAACTGAAACTTTATGAGCCTCCAATGATCATGGATCAAAGGGAGAGTGTTTCAGTACCTTCATTGAATTAATTTTATCCTAATTACTTTGATGAGTTAAAGGAATATATCATCTTGGACAGAAGGATGATGGCTTCACATAGGGGTGATATCGAATATCTTCAAGTGGGCCTTAAGGGAACACATCCAAGAAAAGCACGGTGGATCGAGAAGAAGAAAGTGAGGGAGAAATTCCCTCACCTATATGTTGATTCATAAGAATTTTGGAGGCTCAAAATATTCTTAGTGGGGAGGAATGATCTAGTAGGATCTGAAAGGCCAAAAATTCAAAGTCCTCAAATCTAAAAAAAATGGCACCAAGTTGAAGATCTCGTCGAGAGCTTTCCAACGGCACAAACAACACCTCGCACAGAGTCCAGATGAAAAATATATGGCTAAACAAAGTTTTGGTCAACCTAGTCAAAGTTAATAGGGTGACTCAACATCCATACATCTGATATTAGGAGTTGATTATGCAGGGATGAAGTCATCATGACATGATGTCGATGTCAACATGTTAATCTAGAAACACGAGAGGATGCCATGATGCAGACCCCTTCTGACCCTCGTGCTGAAGTCGACTCTCAAGATCGTTCAATCACTCTTCCGAGCTGAATTATCTCTTTTGATTCCCTGTTGGAATCTCAATTTTCTGACTCAGAGGTCCTTCTTCTTGCCTTATAGTCTTCTGCACACAATCGTGGATTTCGGGTTTCGTGACTCATAGAGTTCTGATGTCGAGAGCCTCTGTCCCTTTAATCTCTCGATCACCGAAATGTCGAAATGCCGAAATGACGTTCACAACAATTAGCCCCCTGGCTATGTTTTGGCCCATATGACCACTTCTCACAAGACCGCAGTCTTATTCCCTTCGGGACTTATCAATACGAGAGCCCAACCTCTTGTCAACAGGACTCCTGAATTCCCGATGGGCTCTTCCTTTCGAGATTTTCCCCAAAATCTTGGATTGCTACCATGTGTCCTCCCTCAGATGGACAGTCCTCGTCGTTTCACGATTTCACGACTTGCAGTCCCTAGTGACACAAATCCTCTGTCAACTTGAAATCCCGGTAGCTGAAATACCAATGGTAGCTGAAATACAAAGCCACGTGTCCCAAGGAACGGATGGCTGTGATATTTTTGGGACTTTACTAGGTGCGAAGTTGAAACGCTCACCTCTGTGAGTCTCAGTGTCCAAATCCCCGATGTGGGTGATCTCACAACACGTGTCCTCCTTCCAACAGATGGTCCAGATCTATTTCAGGACTTTCACCATGGAGTGTCCCGACCTCTTGTCCTTGAGACCTCCAAAATCCCGAAGTCCTAAATCTCGATAGCTCAACTCCTCCTTCGGGATTTTCACCTCTTCTATTCATGAAGGCTTAACCCTCGTGCAACTCCTAATAGATCCAATGACGGTCAGGTTTTCTGACTAAGATTTGATGGCTCACGATCTTGTCTTCCTGTGCACTCCTCCCACTACTTCCTGGACGTGGGAAATATTCTACGGTCCAGATCTCTTCGGCTGATCTGACGGCAACTATGCTTCCTCTTGAGCTTTTGCACTTTCTTCCCAGACTTGGAAGAATTCTCCAAGTGAAAAATCCCTCAACCTTTGCTCCTCTCCTCTATGAACTCTTTACCTTGAGTCTCGCCTATGTATATGAAAATGATCTCCCTCCTGAGCTTCTCTTCTTGAATCCTCAAAGGACTCTTCAACTCCTGCACTTCTGTAGAGTCTTTGCACCCAAAGTGTTGCCTCTTCTGAGCTTTCTCGTTACTCATATCTCTTAAGGGATTTTACCCTTCTTCCTTCTCCTGTAGATGGAGAAATATGATGCCCTCCTGGCACTCCTTTGCTCAAGAAAACTTTTTGTTGAGTCTGCAGGGTGTTCAACAACCCTGTGAAAATCCTTCTATGGACTCTTCTTCAATTTCCATAACTCAAAGGGTTCTTTTCTTCTATGCCTATCTTCACATCTACGCAATGCCCACCTGGTAGTGTGTCTTCTCACAAAACATCTAGCAGTTATGTCCTCTCTTGTGCACTCTATGCACCTGCTCAATTCCCTCTTGGCAAAGCTCTCAGAATCCTTCGTGATTCTGGTTCTCCTTGAACTCACAACAGAGTTCTTCATTTCTCTCTTGCACCTGCTCAATGCCCACTTGGCAGAGCTTTACAGAACTCCTCAAAGATTCTATTTGCAACTGCATCTCTCATACATAGCCTTACCTCCAAGGTATTCAACAACCTTGAGGTCTTCCTCTGAGCCAATGATTTCAGCTATTGTGCCCCTCCTAGCATGCCTTTGTCTGAACCAACAAAATTCAGAAATGCACCCTCTGTGCACGGCTATTAGAACCCGCAGCGTTCTGTCACACACTCCTGGTGTGAAGCCTCAAAGACCTCTAAACCTGAAATCAAACAACCCCTACAAATGCATACCTAACATACATCTACAACATACAAAGAACATGTATAGACATTCATTCAACAAAAAAATACTTGCAGGAAAAACTGCTTATGTTTGTATTAATAAAAATGCCTCTTTACAAAGGTGTTCTGAGCACAAACTTCAACAAAGTCTCGGCTCATTCTCAACTCTCTCTCTCTCTCTAATCTCTCTCTGATCTCTTGATAATACAAATAAGTTCTCTCGATCTTTTACATGAGGGGGCTCTTTGAGCTCTTCCCTCCAATCTACCTACCCTATTCAATTACATTGAATGGGTTTCCTAGTCCAGAATCAGATCTAGATTTCAGCCTTACAAACATTAAAGGCCTCCTTATCTACAGCCTATGCAAAGCATGGACTCATGGCTCAATAACCTACAACATTAGTTACATTCAAATTTCAAATTTTGAAATGAGGGATGCACCTCTCTTCATTGAATGCGTGCGCTGATGTGGTCTGGCTGGATGGCTAATCAACGTTGAGAGATGCTCCTACATCATGCCACATGGAATGTTGAATTGTCATATTTGGGTGGCCAAATGTCCAAATAAAAATGTGCCATGTGGCACCCCCAGGGAACACCATCTAGCACCTCTCAGTAGCATCCATGTGGTAGGACCATACCATTCATGGAAGACATGGGGAAGCTTACCTCAACAAGTTGACTAGACATGGGAAACCAATCCTAAGGCACCATGTGGCCCAATCATGGGGCACCATGTGGCACCCCGTGGATGCCCAATGATGGCCAAGGTGGAAAAAATCAATATATATATATAAACTGGCCCACTGGACTAGTTGATTGTAGACCCAATAGTCCGTTAGCATTTATATAGGCCAACGACCCAGATTTTGTGCAGGGGTCAAATCGCATGTTTGGCAAGACTTTTAAATTTTGGTGAGTTCGGTGGTATGGTTACCAACCATGCACACCAATTAAAAAATTTGTTGTAACTTAAAAATAAAATGGGAGAGCCTTTGGGTTTGACCTTGGGCCTCCCCAACCACATTATACCATAGTTACCAATGCGCCAAGCTACCAGCTTGGTAACTTCTTCCCAAAACAATCATTTAAACCAAGTTCTCCCATCCACCCGGGGAGGTCTGCACGTGTCCAGTCGTACGACACAATTTTCTATGTAGGTTGGAGTATTTATTGTGAACTATGTGGCATACAAACTGAGGTGAAGAGCCCAGTTGGGGCCTGGGAGTGACAGTGCCAAAATTTGACAAACATATAGTCATTTTTGCACGATTTCTCTCCAAGAATCCAGTGGTCCAATAAGAATTTGCATCCGGGCAGCGACTCTTTAGGGTCTTTTCAGATTTGAGGTATATCCATGTATTTATGTCAATTTTCACTAATATAATATAAAGGCCTCTCCAGCCCAGAGACGTAGTCCATTTTTGGGATGAACTACATTATCAAACTTTGTGTTATTGTCTTATTTCTCATATTTTCTTCATATTTATGCCTTCTTTATTTATGTTGCACATAAGCTTTTTTTATGCTCTTTAATGAAATTCATGTAATGGTCACCAAATTAAAGATCCCGGATCAATATTTCTATTGGATTTACTATGCCAACCCAAGTCTATCCTCCTTTGGTGTTTGACTCAACTAAACTTGGTTGAAATTTCTATTTGCTTGACTGTGAAAGATCAAATTTATCCTCCAACATTTAAACTATAAAATATTGTTTCTAACCCAAGCATAGATGAGAAGATTGTTGGCTATGCATTGAATATGATTAATTTGTGAAATAAATGGTTGAATGATTATGTATAAATTCATGTGCTAGTCTAAATAGATTTTTGGAAGTTGTCTTGAAATCTGTGATATATTTGTGAAAATGTTCCTATGAAAACATTGTTGTCATTTTATTTTGGATGTGGTGATTGCATCTTATGGCCATAGAAATCCTAGTTGTTCATGTTATTTAGATTTTTTTGCAAGGATTATTTTTATGTTGGTTGAGATTTCTATTGGCTTGACTTCCATAACTCAAGTCTACCCTTATTTAGTGTTTTTCCCAACCAAATTTGTTTCTAATTCAAGCAGAGATAGTAATATACTTAGTGATTTATTGAATAATTTTATGTTATTATTAGTAAAGATTTCTATTCACTTGATTGTGATAGTTCAAGTCTACCGCCCTTTAGCATTTGACCAAATCAAGTTTGTTTGTGTTTCTTTTATTTTGTTAGGATGGAAAAGTTTTGTATCGTAAAAAAATAATTAATAGCCTACCCTTTTTGGTGACCTTGTTGGAACTTGGACCCATTTTTGCTTAATGCAATAAATTTGTGAATATATGCTTATGAAAACATTATTTTCATTTTATTTTGCAAATGGCCATTGTATCTTATGGTCATAAAATTACTAGTTGTTCATGTTGTTTAGAGGCTTATGCAAGAACATTTTTTCTGTATTTTTTTTTCAAGTGATTGTTGGTTGAGATTTCTATGAGATTGATTGCCATGGCACAAGTCTAACCTTATTTATCATTTGACCCAATCATAGTTGTTTGTAAACCAAGTATCAATGAGAGTCTAGTTGGTTATGCATTGATTAAGATTATGAACTTATTATTGGTTGAGATTTATATTGATTTGATAACAATAGTTTATTGTTCCCTCTTTTAGCATTTGATCCAATCAATCTTGTTTCTAACCCAAGATGTATGAGAATTGTGTTGACTATGCATTGGATAATATTAGTTTGTGAAAACAATGGTTGAATGATCGTTTGCATCTGTGCATATTGGCCTGAGTAGTTCGCCAAGCTACATTGAAATCTATGATACATTTTAAATATGTGACAAAGCAAACACTTTGTCATTTGAATTTGGAAGTGGTGATACATATTATGGTCATAAAAGTATTATTTTTTCATCATGTTTAAAGGCTTGTGCAAGTATTATTTTTTATTTTGTGTCAATTTCTTGTTCAAATTTTTATTTGCTTGACTGCCATAGCCCAAGTGTGCTCTCCTTAAATGCTTGACTTAGCAAGTCTTGTTTCTAATTCAAGCATGGATGAGAATCTAGATGGTTATGCATGGAACAACCAAGTTTGTTTCTAACCCAAGAATGGATGAGAAGCTTGTTGACTATGCATTGAATAGAATTAGCTTGTGAGGAAAATGGTTGAATGATTATTTATGGTTGCATATATTAGTCTGAATAGAGTTTGTTGTGTTGTCTTGAAATCTGTGATACATTTGTAAATATGTTCCTATGAAAAAAAAATTGTCATTTGAATTTGGAAGTGATGATTGCATCGTATGGTTATAATATTCCTAGTTGTTCAATGTTTTTTAAAGGCTTATGCAATAATTATTTTTATGTGATGTCATTTTTGGTTGAGATTTGTATTGGTTTGGCTTCCATAGGCTTAGTCTATCATCTTTCAACTCTTGTCCTATTCAAGCTTATTTCTAATCCAAGCATGGATGATAATCTAATTGGAGATACATTGAATAAGGTTATGTCATAATGACATCCCCTAAGAGGATGGTCATTAATACGTCCCCTACTAGGACCATAACAATGTCATGGTGTGATGGTATAATCAAGATCCATGTGCAACATGGACTCAACATATATATGTGTCACCAAATACAATGGGACATCATCATGGTGGGGAACATGCCCCAAAATTTGATAAATCTATCATAAACATGACTCAATACAACCTCAATCTTAAACTCTCATACTTTAAGTGACCCCCGCCCCTCCCAAAATAGTTAGGAGGTATATCAAATAGTGTACCCTTCACATCATGTCCCCTCATTGTGGTTTTCACTAGATATCACTTATACCTCCCCAACACATTATGCCTCCTCCCCATAATAACACTATTCCAAAGGGCATTCTATGGTACCACCCTCTAATATAGTGTCATCAACTAATCAACACTAGTGAGAATCATATAACTCGATCATCAAGTGACATTATCAACCTGAATGGCTTTTATATTCTTGTGCAGTCGATTAAACTATCCATATTTAATACCCTCTAGGGTAATCCATGTATTTTAATTCTCCCATGATGGAGGAGTTGCAAGATGAGATTTCCTTCTAGGAACCTCTGCAAGTTAGACAAAAAAAATATGCATTATAAAATCTATGTTTTCTCATGAAATAAAACTTTCAAAATTAAAGATAAGAAAAATTAAAAATTAATTTCCACAAAATATCTATGACCCTAATCTCCTTGTTATTAGATGATGCATGGCTAGTGGATAGAAAATATGTATTTCCTTTTCAACTATCATTCATTAACGTCAACTCATGATGGGATGGTGGCATCCCTATAAAAGTAAAAATAAATGTTATTCATATCGGTAACTATTTGTTTATAAAACTCAATAAAAAGAATTAATTTGTAACACATATGAGTTCTCTCATGGGTAGGAGGAGGTACATCTCTAGGATATCTATAAAGAGGACCTCAATACTGTCTAAGGACCCATATATTTCATAGAGAAGACCCTGAATCTATAGAACCTATAGAGGAATCTACATCAAATAATTAATGTGAATCAAATAGAGGTGAAATCTTTATATAAAGAAGTAATTAAACTATCATATAAGAATTCAAAACTAACATCTGATTTACAAGTATCACAAGACTAGAGATTTGGAAGAATAAAAAATTATCTAAAAATTATCACTGAAGACACACAAAATCATTTAATCAAGGGATACATTTGGTTGATATTGAAAAACATTTCTTGCAATTAATGAGTAGGATCTTATTTATAAATTCATTCTCTCCATGCCACTAATCTCAAGAAAAGTGGAAAACCCCAAATTCATTTGGTCTCCTCTCTTCTTCCTTGTCCATGGATTCACTTGAAAATATGGTCTTGATCCATCTCAAAAATGTAATCTTGCATTTGGATAAAACATATCCTTATGTGACAATTTCCTTGTATTTTTCCCACGCACTTCTTTGTGTTTTCATCACATCTACTTTTTTGGTCACTTTGGTTTCCACCCTTTTTTATTTTCTCTTCCTTCATGCAGAAAGTGGTGGTGAATGAGTTATCCATTGGATCTTTCTAAACATTGGCCACAGGTCATTTGTAGGGAAGTTGATGGTTTGTTCTCTACCCTCTCCACCTAGTAACACATGAGTGGTAATGTTGGACATGCTCATCATGGGAGGAACTTATAAACATACCATTTTCCTTCATCTATGAGGCTTAGTGTTTGTTTGTGGCTCCCCGTGGGGGATTTCCTCTAAAATTTCCTTGCACTATAATATCCAACCATATTGTGCTTAATTTGAGGGTAGTGCATGTTTCTTCAAAGGATACAATGTATTGTCACTACCATTTATTTGTTGATTTAACTACCATTCATGCGAATAATGTTGTCAAATCAATTTTTTGTTGGGTCTCTACCTAAGCATTAGTCATGGGAAATTTGCAGGGTGGATGAACTTTCAATTCTCGACCCTCTCCACCTAGTAACAAATGAATTGTAATGTTGGGAATTATCATCATGGGAGGAACTTATAAGAATACACATTTACTTTCCTTCCATAGGATTAGTGTTTGTTTGTGGCTCCTTAAGAGGCCTTTCATTTTCAATTTCCCTATACTATGGTGGCCAACCACATTGTGCTTGTCATGGGGGTAGTGTGTTTCTTGAATGGCTACAACAAATTGTAGCTACCATTTCTTTACCATTGGTGTTGTGATTTGTGTGAATAATGGTCGTAAATAATTTATTGTTAGGTCCACCTAAACAATGATCATGGGTCATTTGTAGGTTCGTCCACTTTTAATTTTCTACCCTTTCCACTTAGTAACAAATGAGTGGTAATTTTGGCCATGCTCATCATCGAAGGAACTTATAAACAAACATTTTTCTATTATTCTTGGAGGTTGAGTGCTTGTTGTGGCTCTACATGTAGACCACCCCTATTGTTCTTGTTTTGAGGGTAATTTTTTTCTTAAAGGACTTTGATGTATTGTAGATATGTCATTATTTTGGTGGTGGAAGTGTCATTTCATGTGATCAATAGTGGTGAGTGAGTTTTTTGTTGGGTTCATGTGAAAAATGGTTGTAGAGGGTCATTCATAGGGTGGTTGAATTCTAATTTGCAACCCTCTCCTATTAGTAACACATAAGTGATGATGTGGAAATGCTAATCATGGGAGACACTTATATAAACAATTTTTTTCCATTCTTCTTGGAGGATTAGTGTTTGTACATGGTTGATTAAGAGGGATTTCCTTTTAAATGTCTCAACTACTTTATGTTCAACCCAATTGTGTTTTCCATTTTTAGTGGCTTGGTTGAAGGTATAAACATGTATTTTCTTTAACATTTATTTTTGGACCTAGGCAAGTGGCATTTTGTTTGTACAAAGGTGGTAAACAGGACAAGTTATCATGATCATGGGCCTTTACTCCTTTGTAAGGTAGTTGGATTTTAGTTTTCCATCATTTGAAATTAGTAGTAGATGAGAGGTAAATGTTGGCCACCATGTTCATTTGGGAAGGTGTTGAGAATGCTATATTCTTTGTAGTGAAATTCAGTCAACCAACTGGCTAGTCAAGGATGATCGACTTGGGGATGGATTGACTAATGGTTAAGTCAAGTTGATGGTCAATAGATGGTCAGCATGTGGTCAATGGGATGAACCAACTATAGGTTTAATGGTATATAAATGAAGGTCAAAAGGTTAACTGATTGGAGATCGACTAGATGGTTGATTTGTATCTAATTGGTAGTTGACTAGTTCGTAGCTGACTGGTGGTCGAAACTGGTCATAAAATCCTGAGATTCGAGGGATCATATCCAATCATGTTCATGGATATGTAACCATTTTTGGTGCCACTAATTATGGTTTTACTTGTTATAGATTCCTATAAATAGTTCATTATATAATATTGTAAAGGATAATCTTTGGGTTGTTGTAAAATATTGGCTTTAGAGAGAGTGTTGTAATTGTTCCTTGTAAGAGTGCATTGGTCATGAAGATGTAAGTCAGATTGGCTATAGGTTTTTCCTTGTGGTAGAGAAAGAGAGTAGGATGATGTGATGTGTCCTAGGTGTGGACCAAGTTCAATCATGTAACTCGTTATTCATTTAATCAATAAGATAACAAAGGAGCACGAGTCGTTCAAGCACTGATGGTTTTCTAGGGTAAGGGTTTCCGGGGTAAATCTCTATGTACTGTGTGTGATTTCCATCTTTAAATTTTTGTTTAATTATATCTTCTCTATCCTATGTGGTTTAGTGTTTCAGAGAGAAAGAACCAATAAAAAAACCTTTTCCCATTCCACTTGGGAGGTTCGGGGCTTGTTCTATCTCCCTAAGAGGGTTTTCCTTTTGTAATATGTTATTAGATTTTCATCACAAGTCGGTTATAATGTCTTATTGTTGTGATTTATTTATCTAGAAAAGTGTCATTTTTTGTGCAAAGTGGTGGTAAATGTGCTAATTGGAAAGTATGCTTGAACAATGGTCATGGTTCATTTGTGGGAATTTCAATTTGCTACCCTATCTTCTTAGTATCACAATAGTGGTATTTTTTTCCATGATCATCATGGATGGAACTTATATGCAAACATTTTTCCATTCTTCTTGGAGGTTGAGTGGTTGTTGTGGATCCCTAAGATGGCTTGCCTTTTCAACATCTCTACTACTCTACATCATGACCACCCATATTGTGCTTGTCTCAAGGGAAATGTGTTTATTGAAAGACTTTGATGTATTGTATATGTGCCATTATATTCATAGTGGAAGTGTCATTTCATGCCAAAAGTGGTGTTGAGCAAGTTATTTTTTGAGTTTGTATGAACAATATTCGTGGGTCATTTGTAGGGTGGTCAATTTCTAAATTACAACCCTTTGATCCACGTACTAACACATGAGAAGTAATGTGGGAATCACATATAAACAAACATTTTTTCATTCTTATTGGAGTATTAGCGTTTGTTTATGGCTCCCTAAGAGGGGTTACCTTCTCAATGTCTTTCCTACTTTATGGCCACCCTTATACTACTTGTCCATTGTTTAGTGGCTTCTTTGAAATGCTAGAATGTATTTTCGTTGAAATTTCTTTGTCTTGACAGGCAACATTTTGTGCGTACGGAGGTGATAAACAAGATGGGTTTGCATAAGAATTGGACTCAGTTCATTTTTAAGGAAATTGTCTTTCAATTTTCCATCATTTACACTTAGTAACATAAGAGAGGCATTTGTTGTCCATTCTCCTATGGGGAGGCGCCTATAAATGAACCTTTTTCCATTCTACTTGGGAAATTTAGGGATTGTTTTGGCTCTGAAGAGGGATTTCCTTTTGCAATCTCTTAGTGGATTTGCATTCGAAGCAAGTAATGAGGTTAGTGTGTTACTTCAATGGCTAGAACATATTGTAGCTATAATTTATTTGTTGAGGAAAGTGTCATTTCATGTGAATAGTGGTGGTAAATGAGGTAATTGTTGGGTCCACCTAAATTTTGATTTATGGTCATTCATAGGGAAATTTGATTTCACTTTGATTCCATCTCCACTCAATAACACATGATTTGTAGTGTTTGTCCATGCTAGTTTTCCACCATGTATCGATCAATAGTTTTCAATCCTTCATGCATTACCAAAGGATTGAAAAAACCACCTTCCTCTTTGCGTAGATGCTATCGTGCATAAAAAATGGTCAAAGTGGAGGTTGGATCAAGTTGTGGACGTGGTCAGTGAAAAGGATAAATGGAGTAGTGGTCAAAGCAAATGTTGGATCTAGGTTTACTAACGGTCCAAATGAAATAAGGTTATTGTGGATTGTTTAACATTTTTTTATAAAAATTAAGTACCTCGATCAAGCTTTAGATATTGATATAGATTTTAATACTTGATCAAGGTATACAACTCAAAAGAGGATTTAGTTAACCCTCGTTAAGACTTTGATTGAAGGTTTTTTGGATCCAAAAATAACCCTAAGTTGAGAGTTTGTTTAGATGCTTGATTGAGTTCTTGAAAGTCCAATCAAGCATTTGGAAATTACCGCGATGAAGGATTTGTGCAAACTATTTACATACACCTACTTTGATCAAAATTATGAAACAAGTTCATGGTTTACCCTTATATATTCTCAAGTAATATTATACATACCTCAACCTTTTTATTTCAAATGGCTTCATTCAATGAAATAATATTTGATAATCAATTTTTTTAAGTTTCATATTGTTCATATTATTATTATATAGATTTATTCATTTAATGAATTTTAAAATTTATTTATTGTAGAATTTTATGTATGAATTATATATGAATTCATTTTAGGTGGTGTCTAATTGTTCTATGAAATGTTTTTTTCATCGAAATCTGGTGACACAAATCTGTACGAAATCATTACTTTTTGTTGTTTAAAATCCATTTCTGAATGCCATCTAGCATGTCACACAATTCATAAGACTCCTGGAACCAACAACAGACCTAGACTCCATGTCAAGGCATGTTTAGACCCACCAGCTCGTGTGTTCCAAGTATGGAAACACGACATCCTCTCGCACAAGCATGTTCACTCCCCTCGCATAAAATCTTCTTCCTCAAACTCATGTTTGTCATCATCGCGATGTGGACTATAATTCCTCCAAAGATTCCATGTATGAATCATTGATCTATACAAGCACTAGTTACAAACATTGAAGCAACTGCGTCAACAAGAGTCATTTACCAACCTTGTTTGATATCATTGCAAACCATGGTGTATTCTTTCCGTTCATGGGAATTGAACTCAATGGAGTTAATAAACTATAGG
>JASDQU010025728.1:7761-29786 GCA_032191745.1 Picea mariana | reverse complement strand
TATCGAGCTAAATGTGGAAATATCTTCTTAAAGGAAAGCAAAGATGATTCATTCAAGGTTGAGTGTAGAAATGTAGGAGGAAGATGTACTTGAGAGTAAAAACAATTCAACACATGACTTAAATGATCATTGATAGAAAGAACATGAAGAGATTAGCCCATACCTCTAATTACATGAAGTGAAAATGATGTTAAGCATAGGACAAAGATCATATCACCTTGGCATCAGTACCAGATTAGTAACTGGTATCAGAACATGTTTATGCAGTACTGTAATATATACTACCGGAATAGGACAGTAACGGAACATGGCAGTACTGGAACAGAGCAGAGGGCAGAAACAAAGTGACATGATGAATGATTTCCATCCGAGGATATGTATATGAGGGCTTGCATAAATTCATGGTAGGGAGTGTGCAATAATTGAGACTAATCATATGTTTACTGCATAATTAGTCTAATTCCTTAGTAAAACGAAAACAAATTGTTGAGTTTATATGTCCTATTTCTTGAAGCATTTGAATCGAGCAAAAAAAATTGAATACATGATTAGAGCTACCATCACCTTATTACCAGTACAATATCACCTGAGTACCAGATGGACACAGGGTTGTGCTTCTAAAAATTTTGTAGGTTGCACCTTGTAGAAGTAGCTGGTGTTCTCTGGTGTTCCAAAAGAGGACCTATGATCTGATTCAACTGAAAAACCATGTAGATGGAACAAATACCAACACTAGATGTAGGAACTCTAGGTTTGCATCAGAATAATGCAAAAGAATTTGGTGACTGGGCTCCAAGCTCTGTGAGAAGAGGGTATTATGTAATTGGATGACCATATGTTGAGATTTTAGAAGCCTCCTCTTTTGGGACCAGGCTGATCACTGCTCCTGTTGGCACTTCCTTTTTATTACAAAAATAATAATCCTAACTACTATTGTCTCAACAACCACTCCCCCATGCTTGAGGTTTTGCATGGCCTCATGCAAAAAATGCGAGACACTAAAAAAATTGCTCAGAGGGTTGTGATCATCGAGATTTTCCATAGCAAACCCATCTTCCATTTTCATCATGATTTCCACATAATTCAAAATATCCAGCCTGAGATTTTTCTCAAAATGATTTGATGCTTCGACCTTTGAAGGCTCGGTTTGCAAGAAAGATTGAAGACATTGAGAATCCTACTGATTTTCTGATTGAAAGTGCACCAATTCATCCTCAAAAGATATTTTTCAAATGATTAATCCATATCATCAATTGTCAAGTTATAAGCGTGCATTAGGGAAGACTGGATTGTATAACAGATGTGGCAATTTGTAGTTGGAAAAGAGCTCATTTGCATGCAAATGATATTTTCAATTGTGTGGTCTTCTCGAAAGTTGTAATATTCAAGTCAGATGCATTTTTAGAAATCGAATATACATGCATGTACCTTCAGATTCTCCAAAGATTTAGCTATTGTCACATTTGAAAATGCAACAAAGTCATCAAGTTCTCAAAAATGAGCATGCACGGGTGCTTTTGCTGATGATGGAATTACAAGTTGTGGAGAAGTAACACCATAGAATGCAACAACACTATCAACTTCTGGAAACAACACATCACTTGTAATAGATAAAGTACCACCCTTGCAAAAAAAAAAAATGTTACTACAACCATTTTTCTTCAACCACTTCATGGATTCCGCAATATATTTAACAACTTGCCAATCAAGACCATCCATTAAAGAGGTAGAGGTTGTTGCATCAACAATAATGACAATCAAACCCATATGTAAAAAATGCCACATTCTATTGCAATTTCTCTTGTTGTGTTAATATTGTCGCCAGCAACCATTCTTACTATAATACTTGCCATTCTACAGACTTCAACAACTTCTTTGACACCAAGATGCACATGATCCCTGATGCCAACAATTATAATTCATGTATAACCATTTATATGGATGGTTTCATTCTCTGAATCAGAATTATCTTCCAAGTCTATAAAAGAAAGACAGAGAGTTCGAAAAGAAAATTCCCAAAGTAAACGAAATTTAAACCCACAGCGACACCAAACTACTGCAATCACTCAAAATGATTCCTAAATATGATGATGAATCCAAAATGAAACAATGCACATGAGAATTAGAAAATTTCAAAGGCGTCTGATCCACCACTCTTGATATCCTTTCTTCTCGACCCCATCCTGTCCATTTCCATTGCCTTTGTGCAAAATTAAAAAATCAACATCATTTGTTCACCAAGACTCTAATGTCCTCAAAGATCCCAGTTGCACATGGTACGATCCTTATCAATGGATGACCAACCTCCAAGACCCTGCTCTCACTCTCTGTTTTCAAGACGAAAATAGTTACACTTAAGCTTTCGTGGCAGACACCATAGAACTACAATAGCAATTGCAGGTCGAGATGCAGTACAGAATGCCTCTAGAGGTCTTGAGTCCCCCAGAGCGTTGGGGTACCTAGTTATGTTACCAATGCATTCCTGAAGGAAAGAAATATCCAGTTCTATGCAAGAGAGTGGAGAGACACCTTGGTTTAGTCGCATCATTCCATTATTATCTAAGGAGTTGTTACAGGGATGAAGTTTTGCTTGACTGGAATGGGATTGCAAAACAACTTGGTTATGTTCATGGGGGTATGTTTCGTAATTCAAGAATATCATCAGAGGTCCATTTGATGTGTTAAGCTAATATGAGAGTTGGGTTGCAAAGGATATAAGAAAGGGAATCTGGTGTGCAATAGTTTGTGGAACATCATTATTTATTCTTTTACATTCTAACCAATGCCCCTAATCAATTTGATTGATGGGAATATAGCCTACAATAAATGGCTGAGTGTGGTCCAAGTAGCTAGAAATGTCACAATTGAGGATATGGATATGTTTGATAAGTACTTGGAGTTAGTTCTTCATAAGGGAGTAATTCCAGTATTTTTTCCATTTCTTATGCCTCTACAAATTGTCTTGAATGATGGAATGCAGCTTGAAGTCCTTACTCCATGGTTCCTACCAATGTCGGCTAACATGTGCACTATTGTTCCTGAATCGAATCATGATTTCAAGTCTTCTATTTTCCATGCAATGATCTCGAAGATATTCAGCAGCAAATCCATCAACGATATTCAGAAGATCACTACAAATACATGTTGTTGATCCTCAACATCAATTCATCAATTGATCAAACCAAATGCAATAAGTGAACAGTAATAGAAATCATTCAAAAGAAAACATTGAATGAAATTTCAACTTAAATTCCCCCATAATAACAACAAGGGTCATAACTTCTCATGTACTCACATATCTTCTTGGAGCTCATCTCGTACTTCTTGTAGCTCTCTATCAAGACCTTCTTCTCGAAATTCAGCATCCAATGATCGGGATTCTTGAAATTGGGTATGGGATGTTGTGCAAGTGCTCTTACCATATCTCAAGATGATATCCAAAATCACATAGGCACACAGAAAGGCATTTACGAAATAGTTCCAACATTTGAGAACCAACAATCTTGGCAAATCCGTTTCCAATTCATGGTTGATTACAAAAAAATGGATTTATGAGGTTGGAAGTGGGATCCCAAAATGTATGTATTGTTGTTGCAAATCAACAGACTGTAACTGCAGTATATGATGTTCCAAAAGTATGTCAATTTCTCTAGGATTTTCATTATTATCTGCAAAATGGACAGGACACTTGATCCCATATATGCATATTGAACAATTTCCTTTGAGCCTGGAAGATTAACATGCCTACTCTATTGTTGATCTTGCCCCTATAGCCCTTCACACACAACTTACAAGTTTTCGTAACAGAGAGAAGGGTGCACTTTTTCAACACTTCACAACCATCATTTGAGAAAAAGATAGAATGGTGAAGGGTTTTATGGAAGAAAAATTAAAAACAAAAGGGACACATGTGGGGTTATAAGTGGGTATTGGTGGGATTATGAAAATAAGAGGCAGGGACAAATGGTAGAATAACAAGCTTGAAATGTTGTCTTTAGGATAAATTTCCTTCATTTTCAATAAATCAAAAGGATAAAAAAAATGATTACCTCAAGTCACCCTTGGAGTTGATACTTACATATCTAAATTCTGAGTTATTTTTGAAGGAACTTGAGCTATGAAGACCATCCGAAAAATCTAAGAGTGCATGCCTAGATTTGAAGAATGCATCCAGGCTGCTGGGACATTGTTGATATATTGCTTGTATGCAGTCCCGGTACCAGAAAAAAAAAATCATGTTGCTTCCTTTGAGATGTTTTTTGGTGAGAAACCTGCTATAAGAACAAAGATTGGGCATGGGAATAGTGACCTCCTTCTTTCCAACAAGCTTCCTTGTCAACTATTGACATTCCCTGCTTATTCGAAAAACATAAAAGAATTGTTGCACTGTATTTTAAACTGAACCACTAACTATATGAAGCTATTTATTCATTGTCCTACCCTACTTGAGAAAAGAGCAAGCCCTTTTTTCAAGTATAGGAAAATTTCGAGTGAAGCCATGTGCATAGCAGGGTTAGAAATATATCCACATTCGGTTTTAAAAGATAAATTTTAATGCATACTTTAGTATGAATGAGCAGCTTCTTTGATGATGATATCAAACAAAAAGTGACAGAATAGTGTGGCCTGACAACTAATTGGAACCATCTTTCAATAGGATCAAGATATTCGTGTTTCCCTTCTTTGATTCTATCACACAACTTGTCATCCTTTTCCATGCCATGCAGAGTATTTTCTTCAAGATGATTGGTCTCTGAGGTACATACAATATCTGTTGAGAGGCATGCTAATAACTCCTCAATCTCAGGTTCCAATGGTTTCTCTTTATTGCATTCTATCCATGATTCTTGAGTCTCATCAACAAATTGACAATAGGAATCCGAAGGGACTTCTAAATCTTCTTGTGGAGAGACAACTAAATTCTTGGCTACTGTCAAGATATGCTCTTCCTAAGAGGCGGATATTCTAGCTGCTGCTAGAATGCGAGAAAGTTATTGGAGGAACATTCTTCAAACTCTTGATCATCCTTGAATTACTCTAGCTGGATGATGATCCATGTCTCACAACACAAATTAGTACTCGGGGGGTTCTTATAGCACCCCAAACATGATTTATCATTAAAGATCTAAATTTTAAAACTATTTGCAAAAACAAAACACACCAAACTTGAACTCATTCTGTTATTGGGACCCTGCTGTCACCGGGTTATCTGTTCACACAAGTTAGCTTATCATAAATAAAACTAAATTTGTAGAAATAAAAACACACTTGCATCAAAATAAGAGAGGACAACCTAACTTTGGAGCAACCCCACCAAAGTGGATGTGTGGTCTCTTCCCACACATCTTACTGTCTTCTCTCCACCCTTAGGTCATCCATAAAAACCAATCCAAAACCATTAAAGCAATCTGATTCAAATACTACCTATTACCGTTTACAACTCCCCGGCAATGGCGCCAAAATGTTGGTGTACAAATATGTTCAATATATATCTTACACTCATTTAAATGTCAATCTGGGATTCATAATCAAAAGAGTTGTTACACTATATGTGCCGAGAACAGGTAACCTACCTAAGTCTGTTGCATATAGGAAATAACTAATAACATAAAAACTTTGTGTCTAAGATTTCTAAAGACTTCAAACACCCTTGAACTTAGAAGAGAAAAACCGATAATGAAACTTCTTCACACAAAACAATAAATCAATGGATTCTACCTTAATGAACAAGTCTATTCATTCCAGGCTCATGAATTAAAGCGATGAATTTGAGAAGCTTGTCTCCTGTAGCAATCAAAACAGTAAGTCGAAATCAACTCCAATCACTCTTGAAATCAAAATCAATTCCAGCTTTATTCAATCCAAACAAATCAGTATAAGGAACAATGAGCATAACTGAGAGACTTTATTATGGAGCATGAAGATGAGATATAAAGTCTTATGGTTCCTGTACATACTGAAAATACTGCAAACATAAACTCAAAATATCATTTGTTTAACAATCCCATACTTCAAACAATTAAATGGAAACCTGCAATATTAGAAAAGGAAAATGCCTATTCGATCTAATATGTAATTGTTCACACCAATTCAAAAACAAATAACTCAATGTTGAACTCTTTGAAATGGATTAAAAATCATTAACAACACACTACTGTAAAACACTCACACAAATAGAATTACATTCATAGAATAATTACAAATGAGCTTACCATGGTTGGATCGGTGGGCCCTTGCCGTGCCAACAAGGAAGCTCAAAGAAACTCACAGAACAGAGAACTTTACAGAACACATGTAATTGATGAATTTAACTTCATATTAATTCTTCAGCAAGTATGTTTACAAAAGGAGGTTGTTCAAAAATCCAATTTGCAACATAACAATTTATCCCCCTTTCTAGTACTCCTTCCTTCATATTTATACAAGGAATTTCAATGGGAATGGATCAGAACAAATCCCCCAACTCAGAATTTGTTCAAACTGTTTATGCACAAAATCTGGGTTTTTCACCAGATATTACAAATTTGGGTTAAATATCCTTCGATATCTCTCTGTCTGTTGTGAATTTGTAGAAACGATTTATGGGTTTTTTAACTGGATATATTTTATAAAAACCCATTGGATTTTTTTGTAAGATATTCCTCCATCAACACGCAAATCAAGGCACAATATGGCAATTTAGAAATATTTGACAATTTTAGGCTGAATCGTTCCCCCTGAGCTGGAGTTCCACACGTACGAGATGGGTGTGTTATGACACACGTGTCTGAATGAAAACACGTCTCTGGATAAAACCCATGTTCCCAAATATTTAGATCCATCGTTATCGGCCTGAAAATCGAGGTGAAAATCGAGTATTGGAATGTTGGTACCAAAATCCTATAGGTAGTTGTTTAGTACCGGAATACACAGTCATAATCCTGAGTACCGGATTAGGCACATGGGTAGTACCAAAATAGAACAGAGTGTGATAGTACTGGATCAAAACTTACTAAGAGTCAAACAATTAGGATCATGCAAAAATCAAACATTTAATCAAATTAACTCAAGAAAAAAATAAACAAATCACGCCTTAATCATAACTTACCCCTTATGCACATGAACAAGGTCATTGGGTATGTGTTTAGGAGGAAATATTCAAGTATAGGATTATAACATAGGCAAAAAGGATCAGATACAAGGTAATATAGGGCATTATATATGTCAAAATTGAGACTCAACATACTAAAATGTAGTTGTTGCATTGGTCAACCCAAACAACATGACCAAAAACTCATAATTCCCATAATGGCACCTGAAATAATTTTTTGGGATATCTTGTTGTTGTAATGTTTGGGTTGAACTGGGTTCTACCTTAGGTTTCCAAAAAAACCCTACAAACCATCGACCCTTCTGGAGACCATAAAGAAACACTACGCACGTAATGCACAATGAAGTCTCACTCGAGATGGCTTTATGGGTGGCTGCAGGACCCAGATGTATGCATCCTTGGAAGGGATGTTGCTTTGGGGATGTTAAGCATGATTCTTACTTCAACATTCATCAAATATATCATTCTACCATATCATTAAATTCATTCTACCATATTGTAACAATATTCATTCATTAAACTTCATTCTGTAGTGAATATCAGAACTATTCTAGTGTGCATTGCATTTTACTACTTAACATATGCATTCATTCATTACAAACCAAAGAAACATTCCACACACTGATATAATATTTTCCCATGGTTCATCCCCCTTGGGATACATCCACAAAGATCTGGAATTCATTTCTCTTTTATTCATCTTCATCAAGTCATTGCGTTGCGCGAATTACATCAAAAGTGCATATGAAATGCACTTGTATGAGTGAGGTTGACAAGTATCACACTAAGCTCCACATATTGCGACCTAACCCTCAGTTACAATTCATAATATATCTCCAAAATTGACTCAGTATTAGCTCCACGAGTCTTAACCAAAACTAACCACTCAAAAACTCATCCAAGACTAACTATATCTCCTCACATATTACAATACATAATTATACTACAAAAATGGGTTAAAACTCGTTACAATAATGACCAAAACCCTAACCCTAAGTGGATTAGGTTTGTCCACATTCAAAATTCCTTCGCACGCGGTTGATCCGCTTCGTCCTTCCTTCCTTTGACTCTTATGCTTCCTCACGTTGTTTTTCCTCATTATCTGGTGTGTGCTCCTTTTCTGGTCCCTTTTGTACTTTTCTTCCTCGGTTGTTGCATTGTTCCCCAAAATGGCCAGTGCCAACACCTGCTCTCTGAATCTGATATGATGATACCATGATCAAAGATCAATCTTCAAAAACAAAATTGCTCCATGAAACTCATCCAAAAGCTCATCAATCATGGGGATAGGGTACCTATTATTGATCATCTTCTTATTCAAGACTTTATACTCAATGCACATCCACATGGTGCCATCCTTCTTCTTCACCAACACTACAGAAGAAGCGAATGGACTAGAACTAGGTCCGATGTGTCCCATCTCCAACAATTCCTTAATAACCTTCTCAATTTCATCCTTGAATTTCTTTGGATTCCTATAGGGA
This sequence comes from Picea mariana, assembly GCA_032191745.1. NCBI lineage: Eukaryota > Viridiplantae > Streptophyta > Pinopsida > Pinales > Pinaceae > Picea > Picea mariana. The sequence goes on along the minus strand of JASDQU010025728.1, from coordinate 21,212 downwards.
GTAGTGATCATAGGTTTTTCTCCCTCATCAAACTCAATGGCATGCTCAAATACCCTATCGAGCGGTCTCCCTGGAGGTATATGTCTAAAAACCTTATCATGCTTACTCAACAATGCCGTAATATTTTCAAGATGATGTTGTCGGTCCTCCGCATTTTTTTAATCTGTAATCAAGCACTCAGCTGCACATGCTAAATATCTGTGTCTGAAGATGGCCTCCATACTTTTGGTTGACACAATATTAGGGCCACCATTTGACATGCCCCTCAGAACAACCTTCTTGTCATTTTTTGTATTGAACCTCATCTACATTACCCGGTAATTCATTGTAATTTCCCCTAAGGAATGAAGCCACCGAACACCTAAGACTATATTGGTGTTCGCCAAATCAACCACATAAAAAATTTTGGTCAAGCTATAGTTTCCCAAACCGTGATATCTTTTGTGTGCATGGCATATTAAATCCATCAACCACTACCTCATTCAACCCCTCAAAGTCTTGTATATCCATGTGTCTCCTGGCCACCAATGTTACATCAACGAAGTTGTGGGTCTCCACACCATCAATCAAAGTTGTGATACATTGTCCCCATAGTACTCCTCTAACTCTGAAAGTGTAGTATCTAGGGGTTCCTAATAGAGTGGTGATATTCACACCCTTAACCTCCACATGAGGTTGCTCATCACTCAAGCCTCCCTACTCATTTCCAGGTTCTTGTGTAACTTCCTCCTCTTCCTCATCATTATCTGAGTGCACATCTATATAGTGTACCTTGACCTTCCCCATGCACCTATCTCCCAAGTCTCTTTGTAACTAAAGAAAAGTTTCTTTCTTCTCAACTCATTATGAGCCACCTCATCCAACTTCTCCTTTCCGGACCACTCTTTCTGAAAAGGTTTCTTATCTTTTTTTTCTGGGGAATGAAAGGTTTGGAGAAATCGTTTTTCTTTGGGACTGCATCCTCCATATCATGCGTCTTGATAATGGCATCTTGTAGAGTCTTAAGTTTTAAGGCTTGTTGGTTGTGGAGCCTGGTTATCTTCCTGTTTCATAAATCTTTGTTTCAAACGTGTTTATACCCCATGAAGTCTATACACCCCTCCACTTGGGGGGGTTGTAATGGGGGCTTTCCCCCCTACGTGGTCTGGGGGTTCGAGCGTGAAGCCCCCGAAGGAAAAATTTCCTTGTAAATGTATATTGTAATTTCATAGTAAATATCTACCGTTCATTATAAGGTCGTAGATCTGACGGTAGAAGTTATGTTACAGTTTTGTGCCCTAGAAGGAAACCCTCTTTTATGAGAAAAAATGTATTGTGGCTATGTATCATTGTGAATATTGTATTCTGAGATAGAAAACTATGAGAGAAAGAAGAGGAATTTATAGTGGGTGTGTTGTAGGTTATATCCCTTCATTTTTTTGGATAATAAAAAGGAAGAACCTGGGAATTTCTCTGGTGGACGTAGCCCACAATGGGTGAACCACGTATATCTATGTCTCTATTGTATTGTGTATCTTCTGTGTTTTATTTCCACATTTGTTTTATTTTATTGTTCTACGATCCTATTTCTAACAACTAATATCATAGCGAAAGGTAACTCGCAGGAAAAGAGGGTTGTTGGTTCGAGTGGGAGCAATGGTGGAAGATGGAAAGTTTAGGGTCGAGAAATTTAACAGCCAAAACTTCCAGTTATGGAAGATGCAAATGGAAGATTATTTATATCAGAAGGATCTATTCCTACCATTGGGTGGAATAGAAAAGAAGTCGATGTCCATGAAGGACAAAGAATGGGAGGTTCTTGACAGAAAGGCACTAGGAACGATATGGTTGAACTTGGCAACGTTGATGGCTTTCAATATTTTGAAAGAAAATACAATGAAGGAGTTGATGGACACATTGGCTAAACTGTATGAAAAACCCTCAGCGTCCAATAAGGTATTTCTAATGAAGAGATTATTTAATATGAATATGTCAGAAGGTGGATCTATTGCAGATCATTTAAATGAATTTAATATGGTTACTAATCATCCAAGTTCTGTAAAAGTGAACTTTGATGATGAGGTCAGGGCTCTTCTAATCTTGTGATCATTTCCAGAAAGTTGGAATGGATTGGTCATGGCTGTAAGTAACTCTGTCTCTGGTTCAAACACTTTAAAATTTGATGATGTTGTTGGTTTTATCCTTAGCGAGGAAATGTAATGGAAAATCACATGTGAGACATCATGTAATGCGTTAAACGTGGAGAATAGAGAAAGACAAAATGATAGAGGAAAGGGCTAAGGGAACTGTGGGAATTCTAGGAAGGACAGATCCAAATCCAGACTGGGAAAGATAGAGTGATGGAATTGTGGGAAGAAAGGACATCTGAAGAAAGAATGCAGATCTCTAAAGAAGCAAAGAGATGGACAACAGGAGAAATATCAGGAATCAAATGTAACAGGTGATGTGCTACAAGATGCTTTGATTCTTTCTGTAGATAATATTTATGAGTATTGGGTAGTAAATTCAGGGGCTTCATTTCATGTCACACCCCATAGGAAACATTTTCTAGATTATGTTCAAGGTGATTTTGGATAGGTTCATTTGGTTGATGATGCATCATGCAAAATTGTTGGAATGGGAAAGGTGAAAATAAAGCAAAGGAATGGAAACCAATGGTTGTTGAAAGAGGTAAGACATGTTCCATATCTAAGGAAAAATCTAATTTCAACAGGGAAGTTGGAAAGTGAAGGTTATATATCTATATTTATAGATAAGGCATGGAATGTCACCAAAGGATCACTAGTGATAGCAAAAGGAGAGAAGGTAGGTACATTGTATTTATGTACTGGTAATATTGATTCTTCTATCTCTTTAGCTTCTACGGGATTGGATACAACACTATGGCATCATATTCTTGGACATATGAGTGAGAAGGGGATGCAAATACTTCACAAAAGAAATTTGTTTCCATATCTTAAACAAATTGATTTGGATTTATGTGAGCATTGTGTTTATGGAAAACAGAAGAGAGTCAGATTTATCTGAGTCAAAAAAGAAAAGAAAAGTGAAAGGTTAGATCTTGTGCATACAGATGTATGGGGACCAGCTCATGTATCATCTCTTGGTGTCTCTCGTTATTATGTTACTTTTATTGATAATGCAACTAGAAAAACTTGGTTTATTGCATTCGACAAAAATATGATGTTTTGATACTTTTAAGAAATGGAAAGCTTTGGTTGATAATGAGACAGGAAAAATGTTGAAGTGTCTCAGATCAAAAAATGGAGGTGATATTGCAGCAATGAGTTTGATGATTTATTGTTCATACCATGGGATTCGTAGAGAGAAGACAGTTCTAGGAACACCACAAGAAAATGGTGTGTTAGAAAGGAAAAACATGACAATCATGGATCATGCAAGGAGTATGAGATTGCATGTTGGTTTTCCCTTACAGTTCTGGGAAGATGTTGTAGACATTGTTGTTTACTTAATAAATAGAGGACCTTCAAGCTCTTTGGATGGTGGAATTCCAAAGGAGGCATGGACAGGTAAAAAGGTAAACTATTGTTTTTTGAATACTTTTGGTTGTGAAGAATTTGTCCATATTGATAAAGAAAATAGAACAAAGCTTGAGGAAAAATCCAAGAAGTGTACCTTTATTATATACGGTGTTAATGATTTTGGTTATCGCTTGTGGGATTATGAAAATCACAAAATCATTAGGAGTCGAGATGTCATATTCAATTAGAAGGTCATGTATAAAGATCAGTTGCAGGGAAAGAAACAGGAAAAAGAAAAACCAGAATACACAGTGCTTTATGAGATCACTGAAAAAGAAATTCCAAAGGTACCAGAAAATCAAAATGTACAAAAACAGGAGCAATAAGTACCTCAAACTCTTGCAAGTATTATTAGAATATCTACTAGGTTAAGTAGACCCCTTGAATGATACTCTCCTTCATTGTATTATTTATTGTTGATTGATTCTAATGAACCAGAATGTTATGAAGAGGCAATGTAGGTAGACACTAAAAAGAAGTTGGAGAAAGGCATGAAAGAGGAAATGGATTCCCTGGTAAATAACCAAAATTGGGATTTGGTTCAGTTTCCTGCAAGAAAGAGAGCATTGCGGAATAAATGGGTTTAAAGGTTGAAGGAAGAAGATGGAGGCAAAAAGTGGTACAAGGCTAGACTTGTTGTAAAGGGGTTTGCACAAAAAAAAGGTATAGATTTTAATGAAATATTTTCTCATGTTGTTAAAATGACTTCAATTATGACTATTTTAAGTCTTATGGCAGTAGAAGATTTACATATTGAACAATTAGATGTAAAAACAATTTTTCTCCATGGGGATTTAGAGGAAGAGATTTATATGCAGAAGCCATAGGGGTTTGAGGTCAAAGGGAAGGAAAATTTGGCATGCAAGTTGAAGAAGAGATGGTATGGCCTAAAGCAAGCTCCAAGGTAGTGGTATTTGAAGTTTGATAGGTTTATGAAAGAACATGGTTATAGTATATGTCATTATGATCACTGTGTTTATTTTAAAAAGCTAGAAAATGGAAGTTATATTATCTTGCTATTGTATGTAGATGACATGCTTGTTGCAGGGTATAATATGCAGGATATAAATGTGCTCAAGAAGAAACTAGTTAATTCATTTGTGATGAAGTATTTNGCAAAGAAAATCCTTGGTATGAGAATAACAAGAGATAGGAAAAATCACAATTTGACATTGTCTCAGGGTGAGTACATAGAGAAGGTGTTGGAGAGGTTTAGAATGCAGAATTAAAAACCAGCTAGTACACCTTTGGCCAGTGATTTCAAATTAACCAAATAAATGTGTCCCAAGACACAAGAGGAAATAGAATACATGTCCAGGGTCCCTTATTAATCAGTAGTTGGTAGCTTGATGTATGTGATGATTTGCACAAGACCGGATATTGCACATGCAATGGGAGTTGTGAGAAGGTATATGAACAATCCAGGTAAAGAACATTGGGAGGCAGTAAAGTGGATTCTCAGGTATTTGAGAGGTACTGCTACTCATTCATTATGTTTTGAAAGTTGAGGCACTTTTCTACGGTGATATGTTGATTCAGATATGGAAGGTGATAAATATAGCAGGAGGAGCACCACATGGTATGTTTTTAATGTAGGTGGAAAAGTAGTAAGTTGGATTTCGAAATTGAAAAAGGTTCTTGCACTTTCAACAACATAGGCAAAGTATGTTGTGTTGGAGTTACTTCACACACACCTAGGATTTCTTTTTCCTAAGGTTATTCCTTTTTTATTATTCATAATTAGTCATTATCCAGTCTCTTATATTTTAGGGGAGAATATTCTCTTTCAGTTGACACTTCAGTTTGACTAGTTGAGTTGAATTTAGATGTTGCATTGGGATCATCACCATGCAACATTGGGATCATCACCATGCTAATTTGACCTTGCCTTGGTATCATCACCAAAGTGGTGCATTAGCCTTGATTCCATGAGTTAACTCCTCACTACTCTGTGTTCAGTCAGTTCACTGAGGACTAGTTGACTAGCTAACTCAACTAGGTGGCAGTTCACTCCCGTAACTACCTGAGAGACTAGAATAGGTGGCAGTTCGCTCCCATAAATAATGGTGTGTGTCTAGATCACTCTAGAACACCACTATGTCGACTTGGTTATCCTCAAGTCGAACTCATTGAGATATACAGAGTATATCATGTGTAAATTATTCATTATTCACAACAGTTAATGAGAATTCTTCCATTCTTTCTCTCCTTCTTCTTCCTTCTCCAATTCTCTCTGCAAATGTGTTTATCATTGTTTAGATAAATCTATTATTTGTAGTTTCAACACATTTACATGGTATCAGAGCTGACGGACTGCTAAGAAAAAGCTACACCAAAAATTTTTGCAGGTACAAAAGATTGAAGACAGCGGAAAGATGGAATTCCAAAAAGAATTCATTCTTACACCTTACAACTATTTTACATGGAAAGAGAAAATATCCATACATCTTCGATCCAAAGGGTTGTATAGGTTAACCATGAATACAGATACAGAGCCGACATCAGCCATAGAAAAATCCAAGTACTTAAATCGCATGGATGAGGCACTCAGAACAATTTGCAGTATTATTTCTCTCGATCTCCTTTTTCATATATCTTCCTGTAAGACTCCCAATGAAGCCTGGACCATATTGGAAGGGATATTTGGAAAAAAGGATGAGATGAGGGGACACATGCTAGAGGTGGAGCTACTCACATTAGATCCAAAAAGCTTCGAGAATATCTAAGATTTCTTTACAAAATTCAAGGATTTATTGTCACAACTCAAAGCTTGTGGGGTTGATAAATCGAAGGAGGAGAAACAAATGGTTCTCACCATTCTCTCCAAGTTTGGTCCTGAATTCTCAGTATTCATATCTACATTCCATACTGTCAAATTCACCTCTGGAGCCACTTGGAAGATGCCTTCTCTCGAGGAATTTATCGAATCCCTGATACAAGAGCAAACCAAGCTCATCAACATGGGTGCAATCAAAGGCCCAAGGGTGCATGCACTTACTGTGCATGATGGCAGCCAAAAATATCATAAATCTAAAGACAAACATAAGAAGAAATCTCATGCACATACGATGAAGGAAGGGTACACAAAACCCTTCACCGATGCCTCCGGATTCAAAGGAGAAAAGGAGAGAAATGCACATACTGTCACAAAGGATTCCATTTGGAATCTGCATGCATGAAAAAACAAATAGATCTGATGTCTGAGATACTTCAGCAAAACAACCTTGGATATCGCATCCCCGAGGGTGCAAAGAAGAAGAAGCTAGAAGATCCAAATTCCAAGAAAGGCAATTCTAGCCATGCCTTGATTGCCATCAACTCCTCTCCCGATGCTTGGATCATAAACTTAGGAGAATCACATCACATGGCTTCCTCAGAAGAAGTATATTATTCATTGGATGCATGCAAAGGTCCTACTATTCTGATGGGGGACAACTCTTCTGTCGAAGTCACCAGCAAAGGAAGGATTGAACTCACCAACGGAAGCTTCGAGAACGTGTTGCATGTTCCCAAGCTTTTTGTCAACCTTCTCTCTGTGTATCAGATGACGAATTCTGGCACCGGAAAGAAAGTCATATTCACACCAAATTCCATGGACATCTATGACATGAAAACCAACTCTAGGGTTTCTACCAGTGAGGTAAATCATCAGTCTAGATTGTATACATTTTCTGAATTCATTGAACCTGGTTCTGCTTTACTACTTACTTATGTTGATGAAAGTAGTAGGATATGACACGAAAGGTTTGGACATTTGAATTTCATATACATGCAACAACTTAGCAAGCACAAATTAGTTGATGGTCTACCATACAACCTTTTCTCCAAGGGAGTATGTGAGGGATGTGTTCTTAGAAAACACCCTCAAGAGAAAATCGACAACGAAAAGTCTCAGCGAGCTTCTGCACCTTTAGATCTGATCCACAGTGACCTCATGGGTCCTTTTTCGCATCCATAGATCAGCAAAGTGAGGTTTTTTCTCATTTTTGTTGATGATTTCTCACATTTTACATGGATCTACTTTCTCAGGCAAAAATCTAATGTCTTTCAAACCTCAAAGATTCCAAAGGTTTGGTTGAGACACAGTCCTAAAAGAAGATCAAAGTCCTCCGAATTGATAATGGGGGAGAGTATGTGAATCATGAGATCCACAATATTTTCCATGAGGCAGGGATTCAGTTGCAACATACAGTTCCCTACACTCCGCAGCAAAACAGAGTTGCTAAGCGGAAAAACCGATATCTAAAGGAGATGGCATCTTACATGTTACATGCAAAGTCTACCACAGAGACTATGGGTTGAATCACTTAACTGTGCAACATACATCCAAAACAGATATCCCCATAGATCTATCAAGGATAAGATCCCCTACGAGGCTTGGAGCGGCCTCAAACTGGAAGTGACCCACTTTCGTATTTTTGGTTCACGTGCATGGGCCAGGATTCCCTCTGAAAAGAGGAAGGCACTTGATCCACAGAGAACTAAGTGCATTTTTGTTGGATACCCTGACGGTGTGAAGGGATATCGGCTTATTGATATTTCCTCGGACCAACTCATCATTGAGTGTAGTGTCCAATTCAAGGAAAGTGTCTTTCATGTACCTCAACAGTCGCATGCAGACACCTTTACTCTTCCACCTGTCCGAGATCATGAGCTTGCACATGCCAACTCTTCTTCAGATAAGAGTTCTGATTCAGAGGACTCAGAGGATTTAGATTTAGATTCAGAGTTAGTACAGTTAGATGCAAAGTCAGAGCATTCAAATGTAGTTGCAGAGCCAGAGCAAAGGCCCAAGTGGGCACAGACTACTCTTCAGGATGTAGGGGATCTCGTAGGTGATCCAGACAATACTAGGAGGACTCGATCTGATTTCAAGGAGCCTCCTATTGAACTCACTGCCACTGAACCATTGCCTTCCAGGCATCTTTTCTTGGTTCAGTCTTCAGATCCACATTCTTATGGTGAGGCTGCTGGAAATCCCTTTTGGGAATCTGCCATGCAGGAGGAGTACAACTCCCTCCTCGAAAACCAGACTTGGGATCTGGTTCCCCTTCCTTCTGGGAGGAAACTTGTCAAATGCATATGGGTCTACAGGACCAAGAGCGCAGTGGATGGACATATCAGCAGATACAAAGCCAAGCTTGACACCAAAGGTTTTCAGCAGGTTCATGGTAGTGACTATGATGAGACCTTTGCTCCAATAGCGAAGATGGATTTCATTTGATTGGCCCTTTCCATTGCATCAACCAAGGGATGGGAAGTCCATCAAATGGACATGAAGAATGCATTTCTTCACGGTGATCTCTCTGAGGAGATCTACATGGAGCAGCCCCAGGGATTTAGGTAGGACTCATCTTTGGTTTGTCGACTGAAGAAGTCACTTTATGGACTCAAGCAGGCTCTGAGGGCATGGTATACCAAAATGGACTCCTACCTATTGTCACAGAACTTTGTACATTGTAAATCAGACCCGAATGTATACATGCTCAGAATGGCTGATTCAATTCTACTTTTAGTTCTATATGTCGATGATTTGTTGATCACCAGTTGCTCGACTTCAATGATTGCTACAGTCAAGAGGATTCTACATGACAGGTTTTTGATGATCAACATGGGTCCGCTACACTTCTTCCTTGGACTCAATATCAGTTAGGATGCATCAGGCATCAAACTATCTCAAGCCAAGTATGCACGAGATCTCCTTGAGAGATTTCACATGATAGACTGCAAGTCTGTTCTAACTCCTTTCCTATCAGGAGTCAAACTTGAGGATGGCGGGGAGACTCCACTGGTTGACAGCACACTATACAGATAGCTAGTGGGGATCTTGTTGTATCTCACACACTCCAGACCAGACCTCTCATATGCAGTTGGCGCAGTTTCCAGGTTCATGCAAGAGCCGCATAAGCTACATTAGAAAGTTGCAAAGTGTATCCTTTGATACGTACAGGGCACCATCAACTTTAGGATTCATTATGAAGCAGAATTTACATTATATCTCATTGGGTTTACTGATTCTGACTGGGCTGGCGATAGCATTGATCAAAATTCCACATTGGGTTACTCACTCAGTCTTGGTTTCGAGCCTATCTGTTGGTCGAGCAAGAAGCAAGATGCCATTGCTCTATCTTCAGCCAAGGCAGAGTACAGAGGGGTAGTTAACATAACCATTCAAGCTATGTGGCTACAACATTTTCTCACTAAGTTGCGCATTCAGTTTCATCGGTCGATTGTCATCTGGTGTGACAACTAGAGCACTCTAAATTTCTACAGAGATCCAGTTCAGAGGCAATGGATGAAGCACATCGAGATCCACATGCACTACATCCAAGACTTAGTACATGAGGGGATCATCGACTTATAGTTTTGTCCTTCAACAGAACAGACGACAGACATTTTCACCAAGACCTTCACTGAGTAGAAATTCCATTCTCTGCGAGGTCATCTTGGAGTGAAGGACATAGTTGCCTAGCAACTGTAGTTCTTATTTTTACATACATTGTACCTTGAGGGGGGGGTTTTCCCATGAGGTTTTCCCTCTTTCCTCACTTTATTTTCAGTGTATCTTTTGTACTTGGGTACCTAACATGGCCTCGTTGTCGGGACCCAATCTTTATTTTCACCATAGTGATGTTCAGGGGAGGTGTTGGAGTTACTTCACACACACCTAGGATTTCTTTTTCCTAAGGTTATTCCTTGTTTATTATTCATAATTAGTCATTATCCAGTCTCCTATATTTTAGGGTAGAATATTCCACCTGGAGAATATTCTCTTCCAGTTGACACTTCAGTTTGACTAGTTGAGTTGAGTTTAGATGTTGCATTGGGATCATCACCATGCAACATTTGGATCGTCACCATGCTAATTCGACCTTGCCTTGGTATCATCACCAAAGTGGCACATTAGCCTTGATTCCATGAGTTAACTGTTCACTACTCTGTGTTCAGTTAGTTAACTGAAGACTAGTTGACTAGTTAACTCAACTAGGTGGTAGTTCACTCCCGTAACTGCCTGAGAGACTAGAATAGGTGGAAGTTCACTCCCGTAATAGATGGTGTCTGTATAGATCACTATAAACCACCACTATGTCGACTTGGTTATCCTCAAGTCGAACTCATTGAGATATACAGAGTATATCATGTGTAAATTATTCATTATTCACAACAGTTAATGAGAATTTTTCCATTCTTTCTCTCCTTCTTCCTTCTCCAATTCTCTCGGGAAATGTGTGTATCATTGTTTATCTATATCTATTATGTGTATGTTCAACACATTTACATGTTGTTGCTACAGAGGCTAGTAAATAAATGATTTGGTTACAGAGGTTTATGGAGGAATTGGGAAAGAGGCAAGAGAATAGCATGTTGTACTGTGATAGTGAGAGTGTCATTCATATTGCAAAGAACTCAACCTACCATTCGAATACTAAGCATATACAACTCAAGTACCATTTCATATGATCCATCTTGAAAGATGGAAATTTGAAGTTGGAAAAGATACACACTAGCCAGAATCCTACAGACATGTTAACAAAGGGAGTAACCAAGGAGAAACTGAGTTCCTACTCAGTTTTAGTTGGTCTTCAAGCATGAAGGTGAAGATGAGAAATTTTCCATGTCCAAGGTGGATTATAGTCCAACAGGTACAACAAGAGTGGAGTTGTTGTGATCAGTCTCCAAGTGGGATATTTTTTGTTGTGGAGCGTGGTTATCTTTTTGTTTCATAGGTCTTTGTTTTCAACCGTGTTTATACCCCATGAATATTGTACACCCCTCCATGCGGGAGGATTACAGGGGGGGATTTCCCCCCTTGTGGGATCTGGGGGGCTCATCCCCCCAACTGGGGGGTCTGGGAGCAAGCGGGCCCTGGCAGGGGTTTGCGGGAAAAGCCCCAAAAGGAAAGATTGCCTTGTAAATGTATATTGTAATTTCATAGTAAATCTGGATTGTTCATTATAAGGTTGTAGATCTGACGATAGAATTTATTCTAGGGTTTTTTTCCCTAGAAGGAAACCCTCTTTTATGAGGGAAATGTATTGTGGCTATGTATAATTGTGAATATTTTATTCTGAGAGAGGAGACTATGAGAGAAAGAAGAGGAAGTTACATTGGGTGTGTTGTAGGTTGTATCCATTCATTTTGGTGGATAATAAAAAGGAAGGACCTAGCAATTTCTCTGGTGGATGTAACCCATGTATATATGTGTCTATATTGTATTGTGTATCTTTTGTGTTTTATTTCTGCATTTGTTTTATTTTATTGTTCTGTGATCCTATTTTTCTAACAAGTCTTTCACCCAACCATGTAGTGGCTCAGATAAACCTTCAGTGAACAACAAAAATAGCCTTTGCTCGGATATATCCGTCACCATGACTGCAAGCCTCTGGAACTCTATAATGTATGCATCTAGTGTCCCAACTTGTTTGAGTTGTGCCAACTCTTTGAAATGCATTTCTGGATCCTTTTTTTCAAATCTCTCCATCAACCTCTGGGTGAAGTCCAGATAGGAAGTAATGTTGGCATGTCCCATAGTGACCAATCCACGGTACCACCACTCATGGGCCTCTCCATCTAAGTGAAAAGTAGTGAATTTAATCGCTTATGCCACTGTCATAGGTTTTATTTGGAAGTATGTGTCCAACTTCTAAATCCATGTTCTAGTTGTGCACATGTTCGAACTATCAAAGGAAGGAATGATTAGCTTCCCAACCTTTCTCATGAGGTCCAATTTTTGTTGACCCATGTTGAAGTCCCTTGGTCTATTCCTATATTTGATCATATAGTAGTCTTATAATGGTATGGCTACTTGGAACTCATCATCAAGAGATCGATACTCCCTCAAGTAATCACTAAAATATTCACCGTGTCTTGGCTTCCCTTGATTTCTTATTTGTTGATCCCCCAAGAACTAAGGTAAAAGAGGTCTAGGAATCCCTCTACTGGTGGTCCTAGTGTTGTTTTGTGCATAAATATTGTTGTTGTTTCCTTCTGCATGGTTCTCGTTGTGTTCATTAGTACCCCTTGAACCATTGTTTCCCCCGTGGTTTTGGTTTCCATTGTGCCCATTGGAACCCTTTGCACCATTGTTAACCCCCATGGTTTTGATTTGCTTAAGTGTTGGAAATTAATTGTGTCATGAGTTGTACCAGTTATTGTTTCCCCCTGGATAAATCATTTAGAATATGCATGGCATTGTCCTTAGGTATTTCATTGTTGTCCCCCATGTCTTCCTCTTCCTCTACTTTTGGTTGACCTTCTTCTTCTTCTTCTGGGTGAAATATGTTTTCTGCCCCTCACTCCCTTCTACTTATGTAAGTGATATATCCCTCGTATCCTTACCTCATGAAACAAAATACACTCACAATATGGCAGGACTGTGGCTTTGATACCACTGTAATGTCCCCACTATTTTTTTTTATTTTTTTCCTAGTTTAGCAATGTAAGTATTTCGTCAAACAATTCATAGACAAACATTCTAATAAACAATTCATGTGTATTTCCAATCTCTATTGTTATTTATAATATGGCACCAATATCAAGACTCAAGTATTTCTTTGCATTAATTAATTATGGCAACTGAAGTACATTAAAATTCTCAGCAAATAGTACAACAGTTGTAAAAGAAGAACCTGATATATATTTTTGTGGAAGTTTACAGGCTTTTTGGTAAGAGAATAGACCCCAACAAAGTATATTCAGTTTCCCAACAATTAGTAGACAAACCTCGGCCCAAAAAGTATCTTTGCTATAGGAAAACTAGGCCATCAAGAAGAGATATCGGCCCAATGCCAAGAGACTCGACCCAATAGCAAGGTGTCTCTACCCAACAAAGAGAACACAACCCACATGAGAAGAAACTCGCCCTGAAATTAAACTAGGCCTGCATATAGAAAGTACTCGGTCCAGTAG
>JASDQU010025727.1:17334-29668 GCA_032191745.1 Picea mariana | reverse complement strand
TTGCATACATGTTAAGGGATGGTCTTATTTACAAGTTAAGTGATGGTCTTATTTATTGATTGATGAGATGCCACCCCTTTCTTTATGGATTTAGTTTATCATTGAAGGCATTTCACATGTGTTCTTCATATATAATTTGATGCCTTATTTCATGGATCCACATTATCAGAACTTGTTTTGAGGAATACATCCACCATTTGAGGCCATTCTGCACTTTTCCATGCTTTGTTTTAAGGGATAAGGAGAGTGATGAGGTTTTGTGGGAGATGGATACAAGTTAGAAAGTCTTGGGATATGAGTTTGTTTTGGATGCCACTATCAAAAGTTATTGTGGCTAGTTGTTTTTTCACTTAACAATTGTGAGTAAAAAGGAGATCTAAATAATGCCCCTTCATCATTAAGAGTAAAGAAGGGTATACTACAATATGGTTGGGGAGAGTGTCTATTTTTGGAAAAAAACACTGGTTAGGAGATAGAGTTTTATTGATGCTGGGCCTCAGAAATGTCACATTTATATCCTCTTTTTCCTTCACTATTCCTTACATTTCATCATCCCATTAACCTTCCATCATACCATTTCCATAATGATACTTGGGTTTATCCTTATTATTTTCCATTGTATTCATTTTAGTATTATAGGTGAATTTATGATTAAATCCTAGAAAAATGGAATATTTTCATTATATATCAAGGTTGGATGAGTTTGATGATGTGTGCAGGCATATGTGAAGATTTCAACAAAGTCAAAATTTAGAATTGGATCTTCAAACTTTGAATATTTGAAAGATATCTCAAGGAGAAGATCATGGAAGATTTGGATGGCATATCTTATCTAAGATATGTGAGAGATGTGTGGAGGATTTGAAGGGATCATATCTTCTAATAATGGGAAAGTAGTTGAGAATGGTTGAGAGAATAGTGGATTTGTAATTATGACACTCTTCAAGACTCTCATGTATATAAGAGAGTGTTCTCTCTTCATGAGGATCATCATATCATTCAAGGTGGTGAGACATCATGCAATGGATAATTTGTGAAGTTGGAGTTAGAGATGAGAGATTAGACTTAGATCAACTTGAAGTCTTAGAAGGGGATTCTTCGCTTTGATTCTTTCATTCTTATGCTTTGTCATTTGATTCTTGTAATATAATTTGAGATTGATTTATTGTGTGAGCTCACATATGTTATGTCGTCTTGTTTCTCTTCACATGTTGTCTTTCCTTATGCAATTTCTTGCTTTCCTAGTTAGTCTTTCAATGCTTTCCTAGATTAATTTCATTTCAGTAGTTTAGATTAGATTACTTCCACTTCATTCCTGCATATATAGTGCGTGTGCTTCGTAAGCCTACGAACCTTGAATTGAAAAATTAAATGGTTGGGAAAATACTACAACGGAATTAAACGACAATATTTCCGCCTAACATTTTGGTCCCATTGCTAGGGAAGCATGATGGATTGAGGTTTAGTTTGATTTACTGCAAGTGTGTCTGCATGTGTTGGTAAGGGGTCATAGAAGCTACTTGAGTGGAGACTCGTCGTGTTCTCCCTGCCAGCTCTAGCGTGTGAATTTCAATTGTAGCAAGTGTGTTTTCCGAAACTGTGGAGAGTATGTGTYTCAACAAGAGTATTTTTCATGTGTTTTTATTTATTTATTTTTTATYTGGGTGCTGCAAGAATCTTCTTTTTCAATATGTTTTAACAATGAGTGTCATCTTGGAACTACTCACTCAGATCCTTGCGRAAGTCGGGATCTCCTCTTCTTAGGAAGAGGAGATCTTGACAACAATAAAAGATTCAAATACTCCTCCAGCAACAACCGAGAATTCAAGATCTGAAGACTCCTACGCATTAGATGACGAACAAACATTCGAGCAAGATATTGAGGAAGATGAAGAGGAKTTATAGAAATATCTGAGCAAGGAAAAACGTGCCTATGAAAGCATTCTCAAGCAATGGTTCCAGGTAAGCACTCGATCAGATAAATTTTATTTCTTAGTTAGTTTGYTGTTATAGCAACAAAATTCGTTTAATCAGGTAAATTTCTATTTTTCATTTGCAAAATTGCACATGAACATATTGTTGTTACTGTTGTGTGCTTGGCTCCACTGGAAATTTTCCTACACGTAACCAATTTTTAATTCTAATTAGCATAGAGTAGGTAGGCTAATGAATAAAAAAACATTTTTGCTCTAATTTTTTTCAGAATAAGTATGCTCTCCTTTGCTGTTACCCATGATTTTGGTCAATATCGATGGTGTATTGATGATGGTGTACTCAGGCTCCTCATAAGAACTTTCTCCTGAGAAAAGTGACATTCATCTCTTCCCAGAAAACATACTTTTGAAGAGAGTTCGTAGGTTTCTTATATCCTAGGGTGCGAGAATGACCCATTCTCGCAGGCTGCCTTCAACTATGGTGTGAACTTCTCACACTATGCTACATAGCTAGGGTGCGAACTTGTTCTAAAGCTTGGAAAAAGATGAAGTCTCGATGGTTCTAGAAGGGAAGCTTCTAGAAGAATGGGTTGGCATTCGAATTGTTATCCTTTTACTGGTTTCCCTGATATTGTGGGATCATTCTTATCCAAGTAACCATCTCATCCTCTCTTATATATTGATGGAATTCTCATGGAAAAGGTTAAGCAAGATTCATTGGAGAATTGGTGAAAGAATTGTGTGAAGGACCTAGCTTGAATAGGAGCTTGGAGACTCTAGCAAGTCTATCAAGAGGGATTTGATTTTCTTCATACAAGGATCGAGCAAGTGTGTGTGTGTTGGAGCCAAGAGCCACCAAAAGGAAGCTTGCAACATCAAGGTGATTAGGTTGTATCTTCTACTTTCGATTAATATGATACAATGACATGTCCTTTTCCCATAAATTCATTCTCACTTTATTGTGTAATTCTTTGATCATATACATAAGTTGACAGTTGAATATATTTTGCTATCTTCACTTTGGTTGGTTTGTGTTGTCTTGGTCTTGACCTTACGAGAGCACCGGAGCGAAGTGGGAGCAACATAGACCCTAGGAAGCGATATAAAGGTATGTTACTTGTTCCTCCCTACTAGCTAATTCAATGGTCAAAACTTAGGGAAAAATTTATGTCCTGTCCTGTTTTGTTCTAGATCCAGGTGGATCTAGGGAGATCTGTTAGTGTCCGCACCTACCGATTAGTCTGATAACAAAATTGGTGACTCCACTAGGGAGATAACCCTTTTTCTTTGTGGTTTTTGGTGTTTTTCCTTGGCCATTTGCTCTTGCTTTACCTTTCTCCATTCATATCAATCTCTGAGTCTTCAGGATACCCTGATAGACCCTCTGGGTCCAGAGGCCTCTTCAAAATTTGTGTCTTTTTCCAAAATTTTCTTAGTTTCAGACATTCTCACACTGCACTCCACAATGGCCTGTGAGAATATATGAAGTTCACACTTTTCTTTTAGGTCCAGTGCGAGGTTATCGCACTCTGCTCAAAGATGGCCTACGAGAATGGCCCATTCTCACACTGTGTAATACTGTTAGCCTGCGAACCCTCTTTTCAAAATTTTGGATTTGAGATTTTTGGATTTTCAGTTGCCCAGATCAGTATAGGTGCCTGAAAAGAGCTTCTTGGACCATTGGTTGATGTTTTCTTGTCTTCGGATTTTGTGCACGAACAGTCTTAGGAAATCAAAGGCTCTTCCTATTCATTTTTCTTGACTTTCGTTTCTTGACTTTTCTTAGCAAAGATATACTCTCTGATTTTGGAATCTGAGTGTGCTTGTTTGGTTAAGAATCGACGATCGATTGAAAGTTGAGCTTCTTTGTCTTTATCGTTTGCTCATTATTTGAAAGATCACTTTTCTCATGCAATTGAAAAGACTAGTTTGGTCTGCTTGTTATTTTTGTTTCCATTGAAAGATTGGTTTGGGTTTTTGTCTATTACTTGTTCATTAGTTTTTGGTTTTCTTCACTCTCACCATCATGGTGTAGGTATTTTTTGAAAAGTGAACAACTTTTTTATTTCAAAAGCATTTTCATCTTCGAAAGTATTGAAAATCAATTGTTGAAATTATTGAAAATGAAACAATAGAGAACTGGTATTGATGCATGATTCATTGCAATTGCATTTTAAAGGAAATTGTGTATTGTAGTTCAAGTTTGATCCGGAAAAATTCTCTTTCCCTCTCGTACATAGGATTCATTGAACGAAAATTGATATATTTCATTCCTATCTATGCATCGTTGGGTCAGAGTCTCATACAACATCAGTTTCATCTCCTCTTCCTTTGAGTAACAACAGCCCTTAATAACACTGCGCAATCGTAAAATTTAACTAGTAACTCTTTTCTAGGGCTCTATTACACCAACATTTAGCTAGGCTAGCGCTTTGGAATAGGTAGAGAGATACACTCTCCAAAGCACAAAACACACAGTAGCATCTTGTGTTAAGGAGTGTCAAAATCAATTTACATCATCTTGTCCTGGGAAGCCCTTCTCACACAAAGGTCAAACACGAGGTCGCATTGATATTGATAGAGTTACTCACCCTGCTTTGTTGATATCGGTGTAGAGATTGCATGTATTACGAGGGTCATTTGGAGATATACCCACAATGATGAGTGGAAGCCTTTTGAGTTGATTTTGGGCTAGATACCCCACCCTTTCATGTGGATCGAACTGTCGAATGTCCCCCCAGGCTTTATTGTTGTCGGTGGTAACCTTAGCGGCCTATCTTTCTAGGGTCTTACACAAGGTGACTGTGAAGGGGCAAGTCTTCACAGTAAATGGAATCGACGTTGGCCAAAATCACTCGGGCTCCTTGGAGGGTATACCCATGATTATGTGTGGGAGATTGCACCAAGGTGTAAGTCCGTTAAGTAGGTCATCAACGTAAATTTTCCACCATAGCCCAACCCCTTCTCATCTCGTTGTTGCGACATTGGATTTCATCACCAACTAGTGACTTCATAATTAGAAGGTCTTGTTTTCTTGGTATTATTTCCTAGATTTTGTTTACTAGCATGTGCTGTTTGTTTACCAAAGTTGACCATACAAATTTCTTCATAAGTTTGTCACTCRTTTACAATAGCTCCTCCACGTCGTTCACGTAGAATGCAGGTTTTATCTCCAGAGCATCTAGAAGGTTCTCAACCCCTGCCTACAAGCTCACCTGAGGGCTCTCCTCAATAGAGTGAAGTCCAAGATGTTACCATGCCGCAAGTGGAACGAACTAACTCTATAGAACATTTCTGAATTACTAATACTTGAGAGGACTTTCGACTTCACCCCAATTCTGAGCAACAATTTATGCAACTGAATTCTTCCGGAGACTTAGTTGTTGTGTCTTCTAGATCACCGGTTGGACCCTTTCAAGGCATAGAAGGCCAATATCCTTTTTGGTCTATGGGCATTTTTAGATGGGACCTTTTTGGTGCAGGATCAGGCGTTGAAACCATCATCTCACCTGTGAATTATGAAATCTCTAACCCAGAGACAATACCATTTAGTACTGCCTATTATTTTCCTGGTATGAATACCCCGCGATCTGACCACATCTTGACCATCCCTATCGAAATGGCCCATCACACAGATACTACAAGTGTTCACACTCAGATTACCGTGGTTAGCCAAGCCCCCATTGGCACACCGCTCACACCCAGTATCACCCCGACACTACCACCCAGATACCGTGTGTTGAATGCTTCCATTTCAACTCCTCCGCAAACCCCATCCAGCTCTCCTGGTGGTCCCTCTTCTTCTGGGCACTCTCTTCCTAGTTTTATTCCGACACTCCCTCAATTTCCTTTTGGAGGACCTTTCTCATCCTCTACTGGTAGTCTTAATCCTAGTGGCACTATTCCATCATTCACACCAAATTACTAGATTCCCGTTGGTGGACAATTTCACCAAGGAGGTATGACTCAACCCCCTCTCAGTGGGAAAATTCCTATTGGAACGCAAATCCCAACTGGAACACAACCCCCAATTGGAATGCTGCCCCCAATTGGAACACCACCTCCGATAGGAGGACCGACCCCACCTTATGGACAAAACATACCTCCGTCCTTGGCCCAGTATTGGAATCATTTGATATAACATCCTCCTCAATCGACTGGGGGGCAGCAACTTCCAGCTACATCCGTTATACCCATTAATATAGGCCAACCATATCCAAGTATGTCCAATCCTATTTGGGGCTCGAATGCTCAAACTCATGTCCCTGTTCAAGGATACAATCCCATGAGCTACTATCCTCTCCAACCACCACCGAATCTGCCTGGATCTTCACATTATATGCAGACTTCTTATGGTCCTACTGGTTTTCCAACGGGGCTTCCTCCCCAAAGCCACCAGTACCCGCATGTGAATCGACAGTTACCCTTCTTGGCCACTTTGGATCTCCCGGACTTATTGAGGATTTTGAATGATCCATTTCTTCACTCTCCTCAATGGCCTGCTATACCATCCAAGCTACCATCAGACATCCCTAAATTTGATGGCAAAGCGAGAGAGGACCCGAACAATCACGTCATGAATTTTCACCTCTGGTGTTCATCCAACTCGTTGATGGATGAATCTATTCATTTACGTCTTTTTCAATGAACCCTCATAGGTTCTGCTGCGAAGTGGTATATAGAATTACCACGAGGTTTCTTCGCCGACTTCAACACCCTAGCTATGGCTTTCCTCACTCACTACCAGTTACCGATCAGTTATGAATTGGGGACCGATATTTTGAGTTATTTCAAACAAAATAAAGCCACTCATATCTCCGATCACATTCATGAGTGGCCATGGAGACAACGTCTCATTAAACTCGAACTCCCCGATCAGTTGCTGGCAGAGTGGTTCACAAAATCATTTGTGAATGACATCGGTCGTGACATCGCCATGGGTGGAGTAGTCATGGAAGAGCAGGCCATAAGTCGTGCTCAATACCTTGACCTCGTTTACTCACAAACGGGTACCCTTTACGACTTACTACCCAACTTACCTCGTCCTTCCACTTCCGCCACTTCAACTACTCCAGATGATTCTCATGCAACCGACGATGTGATTGGAACTTTCCAGGCCCAACCACATTCTGCCTCAAGCGCAAACCCCAAACCTGCTTCTTCTAATGTTCAAAATTCTCTGTCTCCTGCCCCTCCCACCGATAAGACTTCTGAGGTAAATGCAGTTCAATCTACCCCAGCTGGTAAAAAGAAATCCAAAAAGGGAAGGGATAAGAATAAGGAGGAAAAAAATACTTCTCAAGCAGAGTGAACCAAAACTTCACCTGTTGACGATCAGGATAAGCGAAAACCTTGATACCCTTTTCTTATCTGTGGTGATAATCACTACACGAAGGATTTTCCACGACGCATCGAGGTCACTAAGTTCCTTCAAGGAGCCCCAAAACCACCTGCTCCGACCGTTTTTCCCCAACCCTTCCCGTCTCAACAACAGGCTCAGTTGGTCATTCATGACCAACCCTCATCTTCTACTACATCCTATGTATTGATGTGTACTAGCGATTCAAAGAAGAATGACATTGCACTCACCACTCGAGCCAAAGATTATTCTCCCTCTAAAGAGAAGGTTGATGACCTACCTCCTTCATTGGTACAACCCTATCCCATGACTCCACCTACCAACAGTACTCTTCATATCGAACGATCGAGACTTGACACAGTTCTTCGACCCCCTCCAAAGGGTGTCATTCGAAAATCGTCTTTCAATCCTCATGCTCGTGCTTCCCAGAACTACAACATTGTTGAAGATCTGGCCCAAGCACCTTCTGCAATGTCATCCCTCGAAGTCCTTCAAAGTTGTCCCACACAACGGAAGGCACTGTTGAATTCTATTGGTGGAATCAACCCGACGGATACGAGTTTAATAATTTTTGACTTGGAAGATCACATTCCAAGGTTACCCCCTCAACTCGTGTTCCAGATCCAAGTGATTTTCTCTGACAAAAAAATTGGTCGAACCGTTATCGACGAGGGTGCCTCGACGTGTGTCATTTCTCTTACTTGTTGGAAAGCCATTGGCTCTCCCTCTTTGAACAAATCCCAGAACACTCTCAAAGCCTTCAATGGCTCCGGTTTTAAGCCCTACGGTGTCCTTCCTTCGTTGTCCATCACGTTAGAAGGAAAAACAGTCCAAGTCGAAGTGGAATTCTTTAACACTCCCCTTGATTACAATCTTCTACTTGGTCATAGCTGGATCGATTCCATGCACGCAGTTGTGTCGAACCTTTTTTGTGTGGTACGTTTCCCACATCAAGGGAAGCTAGTCAACGTCGACCAATTATCCTTCTTTAATTCCGATACCCATACTGGCAATGTACCGTTCATCTCTAAAACCCCACTAGGTTATGAGAACATCAGTGTAGGCCTTCTCAAAGACTCTTCGTTAATGGGTACTTTCCCCATTCCACTGACCGATGTTCCATGCTCATTCATTGCTTCAATCAACATGATCTCTACCTCCATTCACGGAATTCTTGTGTCTCATGACCCATGGATAGTACCTGACCCTGGAGATCATCTTTGTTACGACGAAGAAATGTCGTTAAGTCCAGTTGAATCCAACTATCAAGCCATTCAATCGACAACCCCTTATACCCCCTCTCTTGGTGAGTTATCTCCAGATCCTTTCTGTGTCATTTTTCCCACAGAGGAGATGATCATGTCTTTCATGGAGGACACCCATTGGGATGATGGACATCATCGTTCCATCCTCTTCTTGGAGCAACATACCCTTGAGAACTACCAACGGATCTCGACTCCGTCAACCATTGTCATCATCTCAACTGTTCCCGAGTCTGCACACGATGTGTTTTCCAAAGGGAACTTAAGTAATATCTCACCCACTATTCCCCTCGACATATCCATCAAACCTGGAATTGTCGAAAATGTCCATATCGGAGCTTTGTGTTCCCCTGACAAAATCGTCACCTATACGTCCCTTTTCAAAGAGTTTTGTGACATCTTCGCCTAGAGCTACGAACAAATGTTGGATATCGACCCCGACATTGTTATACATGAGATCAAGACATACCCCGACGCTAAACCCGTCCGACAACACCTTCGTCCAGTTCACCCATGTAAAGAAGCTACTATCAAGCTTGAAGTCGAGAAACTTACCAAAGCAGGCTTTATTTACCCGGTGGCTCTCACTGACTGGGTTTCCAATCTTGTCCTGATCGATAAGAAACAAGGCACAATTCGTGTATGCGTTGATTATAGGGATATCAACAAAGCTTGTCCCAAAGACAACTTTCCTACCCCCTTCGTCGATCAGATTATCGACGATTGCGTCGGAAGTGAAATCTTCTCTCTGATGGATGGTTTCTCCAGGTATAATCAAATCAACATTGTTCCCAAGGATCAACATAAGACTGCTTTTATTTGTCCTTGGGGTAATTTTGCCTATCGAAAACTCCCTTTCGGTCTCAAGAACATTGGCGCAACTTTTCAACGTGCTATGTCTTATGCTTTCCATGATATCAAGCACATCATTCAACCATATCTGGACGATTTACCTGCTCACTCAATGCGTCGAGTCGATCATCCAATCCACCTCCGAGCCATTTTCGTCCGCTGTCGGTTTTACCATATACGTTTGAATCCTCATAAGTGTGTTTTCTGCGTGGAATCTGGTCGACTTCTAGGATTTATTGTTTCATGTCAAGGGATCAGGGTGGATCCTTTAAAGGTTGAGGCGATCCTTAATCTCCCTCCTCCTTCTACACTTTGCTAGTTACAAAGCTTGCATGGGAAAGCAAACTTTCTTCTTCATTTTATCCCAAATTATGCTGAGATAACTCATGGATTTACGTGGCTCCTAAAAAAGGGGTCTGAGTTCGTATGGGATACCATCGCCAACAATGCTTTCAAAGCTTTGAAATTGTCCCTAACATGTGCTCCGCTTCTCTTTCCCCCCGATTACAGTTGTGATTATTTCCTCTACCTTGTTGCCTCAGATTACACTATTGGTATGGTTCTCATCCAAGAGGATGATGCTAACAATGAACATGTTATCTATTACTTGAGTCGAAGTCTAACCCCTACCGAAATCAAGTATTTACATGTTGAAAAATTGGACTTGGAAGCCGTCCAAGCCATCCAACGCTTCCGGCACTATATCCTCTTGCGCAAGACTACAGTGATTTCTAACTGCAACCCTATGCAGCACATTCTCACACGTCAATTGCTAGGAGGAAAATACTCCAAATGGATTGTGATACTCTAGGAGTTTGACTTGGAATTCGAACACGCCAAGTCCAAGAAGTCCTTAGTGTTTGCTGAGTTGATATGCGACTTTCCCTATTCTGAAATGAAAAATGTAGCAGTTGATTATTTACCCGATGAATCCCTTTTCCTCATTAGCTCTGATGATCTTTGGTATGGTGATATCATCATATATCTCCAAAACCATACTTTTCGGCCAACTTTGTCTAGTACCAACCGATGTCGAATACGCTACCAAGCCCGTCGATATATTATCCTCGGGGATACTCTTTATCGTCGGGGGATTGACTCTGTTTTTCGACGCCGCCTAACGTTCAACGAAGCTGAGAAAGCTTTGAATGACTGCCATTCTGGAGCCTGTGGTGGTCATATGTCTGGGTATGCTATTGCCTAGAAGATCTTACGAGCAGGGTATTTTTGACCTTCTTTATTTAATGACTGCATAATCATCGTTCAAAAATGCCATGCTTGCCAGACCTATAATAACAAGATACAGTCACGTCCCGCTCTTCTTCACCCTGTGGTCTCCGTTGGTCCCTTTACGAAATGGGGCATTGATTTCATGACATGTCACCCCCACTCGGCCGATGGGCATGGATACATTATTGTAGATGTAGATTACTTTATGAAATGGGTCGAGGCGATGCCGACATTTGACAACACTAGAAAGACCGCAACATTATTCATTTTTAATCACATCATAGCTCATTTTGGTGTTCCCCAGGCTATCGTCACTGATCATGGTAGCCACTTTAGAAACTTCATGATGTCCGAACTTACTGAAAATTTGGGTCTTCACCATGAAAAATCAACGCCCTATTACCCACAAGCCAACGACTAAGTTGAAGCAATTAACAAAGTTCTCATAACTATGCTCCGACGAATGATAGGGATTCACAAAACAAGTTGTCACATAATGTTGTTTTCGGCATTGTGGGCTTACCAGACATCCGTCAAGTCTGCTACTGGGTTTACACCTTTCCGGTTAGTCTATGGTTTGGAAGCCATTCTCTCGATTAAATGCAAGATACCCTCTTTAAAACTAGTTGTTGAACTCCTACCAAACACTTTTGCTGAGGAAGAATGTCTATTGTATCTTATGCAATTAGACGAAACTCGACGCGATGCTACCCTAGTCATAGAAACCCAGAAAAAACGTGTCAAGGCCCAATACGACAAACATGTCAAGCCTTGCGTTTTCTCTGAAGGAGATCTCGTTCTCCTCTATGAACAAGATCGAGATATGCTAGGAGCTAGAAAATTTGAAGCCATGTGGTGAGGTCCATATATTGTTAGACGAGTGTTGGAAAAAGGAGCTTATGAGTTAGTAGATTATGATGGTATCCCTTTGAGTGAACCCAGGAATGGGTTGTACTTGAAGAAGTACTATGCATAAAATCACCTGTGCATGAGTACTTGTATTTTTATTGTATCATACTTCTTGTGTGTTACTATAGATTTCTTTTGTCGTTATCTGGTCTCTGCCCTTATGTGATGTTGTGTTTGATTTCCAAAAGTTGGAGTCTTCACTACCCTACATTAGCTTCACTGATGGTGCTAGCCATAGTACTCAGAACCTTGCTTCCGCTGCATGGGAAATTTATGCCCCTACAAACGAACTTGTCTCCTTACAAGGTGTGTGTCTCGGCCATGCGACCAACAATATTGTAGAGTATAGCGTCGTCATCGAATTGTTGATTGATGCTATCTCACTCGGAATTTGTCATTTGGTTGTGCGACTTGATTCGCATCTTGTAGTACTATAGTTAAGTAATGTCTATACTATTCGAAGTCCTACTTTGTTATGGGTGTATTTGCGAATTCGCCTCTTGGAACGTTATTTTGATTATATTGAATATCAACATATTCCTAGATGTCTAAATACATTAACTTATGCATTGGCTAACTATGTATTAGACAGAAATTTGGATCATTTATAAATCAAACACATCAATTTTCACACAACACAAGATAAACTGGTAGAAGCCATATGTATATATAATGATCAAAAGAGTTTTTTACGAAAAATTTCTGTTCGAGGACCAAAATTTCAAAATTTGAAGCTCATAGCTTCTACAAAGTGATGTCATGGATGACATTCAAGGTAACACACGATT
>JASDQU010025726.1:9483-23880 GCA_032191745.1 Picea mariana | reverse complement strand
AAGAACATATGCAATGAGATAATGGAAAGAAAAATAATTAATCTACCATAATCATTCATCACATAATAACACAACGATTCAAATTCATCATTAAAGAAAGAACAACAAAACATTTCACCAGATAACTTGACAACAAAATTAATTGCTTTTTCTCATTACAGCATCATTCATGAAACAGGATAGGAAATAGTTCTTCTCCACGTCCAATCACATGCATTTGATGAAAATAACTTGTCTCCGGTCCAGAAGGACTTCTCAATTCATAGCAACTTCAAAATAATTCTTAACAACCAGAAAGAAATAGTTCTTCCAACAACCATCGAACTTTAATTAATTGGTCGATGTCTTTATTTATAATGTAAAGTTCAACTGAAATTAAAGGCTAAGTGCAGTTTAAGAAAAAGAAAATTCACCACATGGCATCACCTTCTAACAGTTTCTTTAATCAGTCAACCCAAGATATCTTTTGAAAAGGGTGACTTCTCTCGGATTCAGACCAACTAAAAAACAACTCTTCACAAGTTTGGGCCCATGGAAATCTATGTTGTTCCATTGGAGCTGCATGAATCCCTCGGATGTCCATCACATGCGTTCAGTACTTCACCAGACTGGTGTTCAATTGTTGTAGCACAGTTCGAGCTCTAATCATATGCTCCATGAATCGTTGTACTTACCTTGGCACTGCATCGGTCATCTTTGCGATCTCTTCGGTCCACATTGGATCTTGCTTAGCATGCGACTCGTCTACTTCTCACATGTCGACAAAATTATCAGGGGTGTCAAACTCAGGGATCCTGATATCCTTCATTTCTTTGTTTATTTTGTCTCAATGCTTCTTGTATCTACTCCATTGCTCTTGAATTTCTCGATGTAGGTCCTGAGACATCCTATCCCAGTACTCGACTGATCGCTTCATGCGATTAAGACTACTTTTTCCCAACATCGGGATGCTATGTTCTTCTTTTCCTCAACCTTGATGGAGTGCATCAATGTATTCGAGTCTTTTTACTACTTGTTGTGCCCTTTCATACCATTTCCCCATGTCCTTGCATGTTGCGAGTGCCATCAGAGTGTCCCCATGCCGATAAGTTCAGGTGTCCGGGCGTTTGCTGTGTTTATCAAGTTCTCCTCTGTAGTAACCAAGATGGAGTGATCCAGCATGATCCTTATTTTCTTTGCAGTAACTTTGAACGACGACCTTTCTCTTTCGATCGCAAGAGGTTGCATAGATATCTACTACCTCATCTACCAGCTTGGGTATCTGTTGATCACCCCATGTTAGTGTGTTTCCCTGGCTACCAGTGGTGTATACTTGTCCAAGATCAGGCTCCTGAACTTCATTGTTGTGCCTTGAAGGCCCAGCCTCTACCTGTCTCTCATCAGGGATCTGATTATTGAGTGGAATAACGACGTCGGGCACAGACTTGTTACCTACTTGTTCGTTGATCGCAAAACCGTTGATTTCCTTTTGCGGGGATTCTTTCTTTGGATCATCCAATTCAAGCTTATCCTTCATATATGCTCTGGTTTTTGATGTATCGGGTTCCTTTGTTTCGAGGCCACTTTTGGCTTCTGTTTTCTTTTGTGGGACCTCCTTTTCTTGCACTTCGATCTCAGGGGAAGAAGTCTTCTCAGGTCCTTTTTCCTCTTGGACACACACAGGGCTGTCATGAGATGACTCTAGGCTCTCATCATCACTATATATAGTTGTAAGGTTGCTCAAAGGATTAGGCATGCTTGTTTCTACTGACACTCAACCTGTCTCTGGTTGATTCGTCCCGCCTACCGGTGAATTGGCCAACAATGTTGTGGATTCAGGGTCATCTGACCCGTTGGTGTTACCAAGTTTTATGAAATCGGGGCCGCTTGGCTCTGCCAAGATTTCTTCTGGGATATCGGTTAGAAGCCTAGGTGCTATGATGAGGTCTAGATTATCCTACATCCACTTAATTAATAGTTGGGCCTATTGCCACATGACTCCTCCCATCCCCTGTGCAAGTTGAGCCTTAGGGGAATCCTTGACTTGTACCAGGGATTCCTGATAAACTTCTACCACCTCAATGGCTTCTTGGGGGTCGCCCACCGCTTCACCCGGTTCATATGCTACCCTTTCCTCTCGAGTCCTGAGAATTTCTTGAGTTGTTTGCTCCAAGGACACCGCTTTCTCCTCCCAACTCATGGCATTGAACCTGGTTTTTTTGGGATCATCCATCCTTGATGCCACCTCATTCCAGTCTTGAGCATTTTCGGTGAAAATTTCATCCTCAAACTGGTGATGGTCATAAGGCCAACAAGATTATACCTACGATGCATATTTTAGGGCCAAACCCTTGGGATCGTGCTTGTGAAAACGACCAGTCTGGAATTAGAATTCCAATTGACTTAACCCTTCTTTCTTCTCCTGTGCGGTGTCCTTGACCATGTAGAATACAATATGAAACCCATGGTATGAAGGCTTGTTTCTTGTCCTTTACTAAAGTGGTGTTATAGCCTTGCATAATGGTCTAATAACAAATTTACCCTAACACTAGTCGATCGGGGACATATATGGGTAACATATGGGGTGCCCTTGTGGCGCTAAAAAACCTGATGTAAGTCTCATGCTCATCTAGATACCAGTGACCTACTTTCAATACAACCTTTTTTGTTGCGTCCGACAGCCTTGGGCACTCTTTCTTGAACAACAAAGAATAAATGCGTGCAATAAAATGATCATAGATAAGAGAATAGGATTTCTTGTACCTATTTTCCCATAAGATGTCGAAGTATACGTGGACTAGGAGCTCAAAGGAGTGTTAGGTTAAGTTCATTCCAGCAAAAATGTTCTTGGCGCAGATGACGTCCAGCAGATACGTGACCATGTAGAAGAAATGGGTTTCTCCCCCTTCTGGCGTCTGAGCTTGTCGGATGCAAGTGCTCAACTGTTTGGAGATGATTGCACCCCAGTTAAAACCTGTTCTAGAGATGGCTATGGTATAATATAGGGGCATCCATGCCTCCAAAAACCTGGTGTAGTCTTTCTCCCAATGCAATCGGCAGAGGAGGGCCATCAGATAGATGTAAGGCTCTCTCAGGTTGGTTGTCGGGTACCAGCCGGAGGTGCGGTTGGTGAAATTTTTAACTTCTCTCCACCAAGATGCCATAATCTTGCTGGTGTCTTGCTTCTGATAGAAACTCAAAAAAAAATCAGTGTTTAAACGTTCCTCCGGTTCCCTGAGCTTGTAGTAACTCTAAACTTCTACTGGGAGGAAAACCTCGATGCATCCACCATTGTCGTCGTTAATTAAATACCTATGTGCATCAGTGTGATCAATAAGTCATTTCAAGAGCTTGATGTAGGGAAATACCAGAGTCCTGCTTGCCACCATGTGTAAATAATCCTTGCGGACATTCGGGAGGACTTCATCGTCGAGTCTTCTCGTATCAAGATCATTGTGCGGGTATACTCGAGGGTTCCTCCTTGATTTTCTTTAACAGTTCTTCCCAGCAAGGGAATATTTTTTTGGTCTCGATGTTCACCTCTGTGTCTCCAAAGGCCGAGGATTGGACGAAGGCCTTTTTGGTGGCTATTTTGATGACGGGCACTAGCTTTGGAGCGAATTCCAATTTCCTTGCAGCTGATGGGGAGGAAGCTTCTCCCACCACTGAAAGGCACGAAACACTGAATAATAGTCGTATGAAGTGTCAAATGGGACATGGTGCAACACATAAAAGTTAAATTTTTAAATTAATTATTTATCCAAACAACATCACTATTTATGAAAACCAAATAATTCATTTTCCTTTACATACTATTTTAAATAATACAATTAAATATTTTTTTAATCTACAGGAATCAGTAACTTCATAGCTTCATATAAACTGACTACATCCTTAGCTTCATGTAATCTGATCGCATAGTTGCATATGAACTGACAACATCCATAAATTCTCTTGGATGGTACTCCAGAAGGACTGAGGTTAATTTTCGTCCTTAACAGAACTTTCCCGACGAGAGTAGTGTTGTATTGAAAGATAAAGCAATTGTACAAGAGGTAAACCTAATGATCAGAACATGGGTTTTTAACCAGAATCTGAAGAAACATCTATATATTCTTCTGACCCGAATAACAGATGAAACAAAACACCAACAATGTTCAACAAATGGGTCTGAACTTAGAATATTGACATATCCCTCCAAAGACGTGTTATTATTAATCTTTCTATAAGGAGAGAGAGTCGAAACCTTCATCTGATAATACACTGCTCTCATTGTCTTCTCTTCTCCATTATCAATAGAACGTGTGTCTAGGACTTCATTATCAGTCAACGTTGATGTATCACTCTGAAACAAAACCACTTGTTGGGTCACATCAATACCATTTCGTATGAGCATGTAGTTTACAGGAACTTAATAAAATGGGCGGAATTATCAAGAGGAAAGCAGAGAACCTACTTGCAAGACGCATGGATTACTCCCTGGGCAGTATTCAGCTGAAGAAAAATCGCCGAGAAAATTGAAGTTATATAACGCCATAGGTTCTTAGGGCTAGGCAAAGGTATACGCCAATGCACAAGGGTTTTCTAAGAAACGCAGGCCGTAGAGAAGAAGAAGGTTGCAAGGTTGGGTGTAAATTAAAACGTTGATGTTAAGAAGAATGTAAACACCGAAATGTTCACGATTTTTGATGGAATTATATGCAAAATTAAAACAGAATTTAACATTGAAATTCACAAATTTTTGACGAGATTAAACGCAGAATGAATCAGAAATTAACATCGAATTTCACAAACTTTTGACAAGATTAAATCACAATAAATCAGAATTTAAACACAATTAAAAGTACCATAACTGAGGGCGCAAAATCCGAAGTGGTTGCCTCGTGCTTGCGCTCTGTCTAGCTCTTGCCTGCTAACCACTGAGACCTCATCAGTACCTCCCATCCAACACTAGGGGTACTCTTCTTCCCCCTGAGCCCCCCGAGCTGAAAAAGGGCCATGGACGCAAGCCAGGGAAAAGCTAGCTCCCATCTCGCCTCACAAGGTCGATCTACGACTCCCTTTCGAGCTAGGAATTCCAACTCCAACCAGGTAAAATAAGTCAAGAAAAATATCTGCAGCGTAACATTACGCCTACTAGCTGTGCTTCATACTCCTCCTCCGCCATCCTTTTAATAGAGTTTTCTTAGTGATTAGTTTCCCAAACTCTCTTTAGATTCTTTTTATTAAATTTAATTAGGATAAACCTCCCCTGTACACATGTCACCCGATCCCCTAGTTGCACTAGAAAATAAATTTATTAATTAATTAAATTTGCCTATTTCCCTCACCCACCTAAAAGTGTTCCCCAAAACGCTCCTCGGTGTCCCTTTATTCCCTTACAATTTTTAAATGACTTACGCCTTACTTAAATCCTAGTTGAGTTCACAAATAGAAAGTTCCAATGCTAGATTTTTTACTAAGTTAGACATTCCCCTTTCTCTTTAAGTTTCCCCTTTTCTTTAAGTTCCCTTTTTAACAAGTTCAGAATTAGCAAGTTTAGACAAAGACAAAAATTTATCCCTTTAATAAATTAATCCTCCATTAAAGATTTACATTAATTATTAATTTTTGACTTTTCTTTACCCCCTTCTTGTTACATGTCTAATTAGTTCTTTTTTTTGTTCAAAGGTTCTACTCAGACCTAGGTTTTAAATTCACTAGGCTTGGAGACAGTTCTTAAGGGGGAATTTTTTATTAAATTTTACTCATCACAACATTCATTTTAAGGCCGACAAGGTCCTCAGGAGGCATATTTTTCTTGGCATTAGGTTTATTCACTTACCATGGTTAAAATAATGACGTTCCCTTCAGGATGCACTACATGCTCCAAGGGTGCCAGTCGCCTCTTTCTGTTTTATTTGTGTGACATTCCCTTCAAGACGCACTACGTGCTTCAAGGGTGCCACTCGCCTCTTGACTGAATTTGGTAGACGTCAAACCCCTGGAGTCAATACTTCATTAGGTGACCTTCTAGGAGACTAAGAGCCTCTAAGGAGTAATGACCATGCCTTATTGTGCACCCTTTAGAATCATTGTGAGCGATTGTCAAAGTCTTCCCTCACGACATCGTGGGTCTTCTCGAACTAGGTAATCGTTAACCTACAGTTCGAGCCACAGAGGGAGTGCTAGTAGGATGTGGAAAGGCTAATACCACACCTCTCCCTCAATGTCTCTGGTTGTCGTGCATGACCCAGTCACTCCTAATGTGAGTCTGGTTAGCAAGCTATCGTCAGTATGAATCCATCAACGAAATGTGTCAACGATAAAAATCAACATCATAATATCTAGTCATATGCCACATATGTAATATCAAAACATTCAAACCATAACCGTTCACTCCCTAACTCGATCCAGAGTCCAAGGAGATCCTTTGATGCCATTGACATCCTCAATCGTCCAGAGTCCTTCACATTCAGGAAAACTAGTCAATAGCACTTGTCGATATAAATATCATAAAATAAAATCCCATCAAATCCACAAACATCATCATGCTCCATAATCAAATCAATCAATCATATAGTGAACCGGATCACTTGCACACAAGTGTCCACAAGAATAAGTCACAACGGGTGTGCTCAAGAGTGGGATGTTACATACTCCCCCTCTTGTTTTAAACTTCGTCCCAAAGTTTCACAGTATATAAGTGCCGAAATAAAGTGTCTAACAATTTCAATATATCTTATTATCAAACAAAAATGGAAGTTGTTGCCACATATCATATGCATCCTCCCAGGTTTCCGAGTACAGAATTTAGTTTTCCCACTATACGTTGACCTGATCGATTGTTCGATGTCGTAGCTATCGAATGTGATGGTCTAGAATGCGGATTGGCTCCATCGTGAGCACACCCTCGCCCAAAATCCACCCAGAACTTAAGTCAATCACATGTGCATGATCATTGACCTAAATTCACACACATATACAAGATAAACATCGTGCAACGCCTCAGGAATGAGGCACAGCTAGCCATTAGGCCCTTCATAAATGGTCAATGCGATGCACATCGGAAAACCCTTCTATCGATCCTATGCTTCTTCCACCCCCTTTCATATCGTTTGTATTTTTTCTTTCAATTCTTGAATCGCTTCTGGTCCCACTAGGACTCCATCCTCGAGTTGATCCCAACTCAAGGCATCCAACACAATCACCCATAAAGAAAATCAAATGGTGCTTTGATAAATTTTGTCGTATGCAAACTTGGCCAGCGGCTAGAACTAATCCCAACATTTTTGTTGGTCCAACACACACATACACAACACAACCTTCCCAAATTGGTTCGTTCCTTCAGTCAACCTCTCTATATCAAGGACATGTTGTACTATGTTTTAGTGGTGTTCCCAAGGCCTCTTTGTAAACTCATCCAAAATCGTCGTGCAAAACCCGAATCCCTTATCGGATATGATTCCTTTGGTACATCTGACAGTCTCAAATCTCGCTGATATAAACTCTAGCTATACCTAGCACCTGATGCGTCATACGCACAGGGAAAAACTGTGAACTCTTCTTCAGAGTGTCAACCGTCATTACAATCGAGTTGTTCGTCCTTGTCGTTAACAAAAATCCCAACAATAAAGTCCCTCGAAATGAGTTCCCATTTTGATTCCATAAAAGTGTGTGGTTGCAATAATCTTGTCAAATGTCTATGTTTATCCTTCACCTACTGACCTTCCAGACATCTCGCCACACAATTGATGATGTTCACCTTTATCCCTTCCAGAAGAATAATGGCTTAAGTTCTGTCCTCATTTTCATGACTCCTGGATGAGCCATGTAGACTACTCTATGAGCTTTGTATAAGATCAAAAATTCTCAAATCATCATTGGGAGGTAAGTAAATACAGTTACTATATCTCAAGATTTGTCCTTGTCCATGGTATCCCTAAATTTGGTACCAACATGGTGTCTTGTCCAAAGAGTTCCTTAACCTCTTTATACCAGTTAACCTCTTTATACCAGTCATCATCGCACTGTATTTAGAATTATTTCATGAAGATTTGTCTAAAGAGGCACCATTGACAACATTTGGGGTCTTCGACTCAACTCATCTACAACTCTATTCACAGTTCCTTTTATATAGGTAACCTCAAATCACACGCGTTAAGTGGTTCTGACCATCGCCCTTTCCACACGTTCAAGCCACCTTGTGTAATAAGATGTTGCGAACCACAGTGGTATTATATATATATATATATATATATATATATATATATATTCTGTCAAATCAGGTCATGTCCCCACCCTCTCAGGGAATACACAACAAGACCTCTACTGCAGTGGTAAAACTTTTGGTTTAAAAAGTACAGGTCATGGGATCAAATCCCATCAAGACCCTCGACTCATAGTATACATAGGGGCTAACAACTCCCAATCGTGTGTTGCACAGTTCTCCTCAAGCTTCCTTAACTTCCTCGAGATGTAAGAAATCACTCGACCGTCTTGCCTCAAGACTCCATCTAAGCCTTCCTTGTATGCGTCAGTGCATACCAAGAAGCCTTCATCCATGCCTAGGGATTTTAGAGTTGGCACTGTCATCAAGAGATCCTTGGGCCTTCGAAATGCTTCCATGCATTTCTCGGTCCACACAAAATTCTTATTCTTCTTCCTCCATTCCGTAATCGGATTCGCTATCTTCGAGAAACCTTCGACGAACCATCGATAATATCCCGCTAAACCCATGAAGCTATGCACTTTTGGGACATCCATTGGTGCAGGCCACTCTACAATAGACTTTGTTATCACTCCAAGAAAATCCTTAGGGTTGTAGGCTAAGAATGCTTGGTAACTTAAGAAATTTAATAATCAAAGTATGTGTGGAACAATGGGATAACTGAGAAGGCTTTATAAAAGGACAACTTATTATGCATCTACATAAACCAATTCTTTTAGAGACCAAATATCAGTTACAGTAATGAAATAAGGTGTGAAGAATACTATTCAAGATAACCAGGTACACAAACATGTAGGGTCATATGAGATAGTAGAGAATCATTTAATTCACATTCATGAGCTACACAAGAAGATGACAGTTCTCAATAGCTAAGCTGAACTAAATCAAATTACAGAGTGGTGACCATATGAACAATACTGACATTGGTAACAAAAGAGGACTGTGATTCATATAGCATAAAAGAGTCAAAGTACATTGCCAAAAAGTATCCCGGATTGACCCCTTTCATCTATCTTAATTCTGTAGCTTTATAGCTTTACATCACAGTTATCAGATCCTAAAACAATGGATCTGATTTTCTAAAAACAAAAAGCAAACTGTATGAGGTCAATCCCTATTTGATAATCCTCAAAATGTGGTTGAAAAGTTGATGATGTGTAGCCTAGCCTTCCAAGGCTCTTTGGTTTGATCTCCTGAAGATGAAATTCGAGTTGGATGATGTGTCTTCTAACCCCTGATATTCTGCCTTTAAAAAAGATGCCAAATGTAGTTGAAAAACCTCTTTTTGACCTTATCCCTCAAAACTAGCCTTTAGATTTGACTTTAATAATTCATTACCTGCTTATTCAAAGAGGTTTCATTCCATTCCAACTCAAAAATTTCCAATCTGAGCAAAATTTCGATGAATCTGGTCATACAGGCTTTCGATGGTTAACTGTATGAAATTTTAAGCTTCTTATCCACTGAAAGCACTGCTTTTCCGAGGTTAATGAGCATGCTCAGGCTTACCTAAACCACCGAAAAGAAAAAGTTTTTTCAAAAATAAAAAATTCAAAATTTTCGATTACCTGTATGGTTGCATATGGTTTCAAGGCTTCTTGGATGAAGTTCCCTTCTCCCTGACAGGGATTGTGACTTCCTCTTGATGAATAACAACATGCCTTTCTTATTCTATTGAGGTGGCAACTTGGGCTAGGGTTTCCAACTTTGTATGCTCCTGAGCTAGAGGTTGGGATTCTTTTATTTTTAATTTTAGAAGTCTTAGCTGCCTGTACAAGTTCATGTTCACCCTTATCAATACCTTGTTCATGTCTTTGATCTTGTCATGTTTTTCCTTGACAGTTTTATTAATGTTATGAAGTTCTTCATTTCTTTCTGTCAGATCTGTATTTGTCTTTTTAATAACCCTTATTAAAACTTCCATTTCGTAGATTTGCTGCAGAATTTTCCTCACTTTCTGAGTCCTGGAAGATTTGGGTTTTCTCGAAGAAGCTCCTACTAATGATTGATTTTGTTCCTCTGGAGGAGTAGGAGTAGGTAGGTTTGGGTATTCATCAGCAGCTGTATCAATTTGCTTCTCTCCTTGTGCCTCATTATGCTTTGGTTCATGTTCATAATCTGAATATGGGAGGTTTAAAGGATTATCCTCCATGGCCAAACCTTCAGCCTTCTCTCCTTCCTCAAACTGTAATTTTCTCTTTGTTCTCTTCTTCTTGGCCGAGGAAGATTATGCTTGTTGTTTCAAGGGTGAAATAGCCCTTTGTTTCCTTTGACTACTCTTGGGAGTAATATCCTTCCTTGTGGCAGTCTTCTTACCCTTGTCCTCTTGTGGTTTGTCAGTCTGGAATTCATTCCAGAAGAGAAAGTAATTCCATGCAACCTGCTTCTTCTTCAGAGACTCCTTAATAATAAGAGTGATGAGTCCTTGATGGGACAACCTGCTTTCCACCTTAGTGGGCTTAGCCTTAACTTGTCTTGCCATTTTGGTGAGAGCCTTATGCAGATAAAAAGGAAGATTTATAGGTGCTCGACCTCTGAAATGGTTTAGAATCTTGAAGTGATAAAACATCACTTTGTTATATCTCCCTTCGCATGTTATGTAAACAAATATTGCTTTCGACAAGGACTGCAACTTTGGTTCCAGGTAAGACATTGGAATATCCTTTTTCCAGATCAAATCTTTGTGTACAGGAAGCAGGTATGACCTAAATTCATTGTTTGAAGGTATGGTAGACTTGAACCAACAGTCTCCTGACCTAGGTAAACCTGTGTATTTGGAAATTGCAACTTCATCCACCACGAATTCCTCTTTTCCTACTATAGCAGTCCTCCCATCGTATGAAATGGCAAATGATTCACAAACCTTCTGATGGAAGTCTGTCAGTTTTTCACAGTAAGCATAAACACCAACTTGCTTGAAGAATTCGACCACCTGAGGGTGAGCCTCGAGGCACCAAAACCCATCGAGTTCAACCCTTAGGGCTGGTCCAAATTTTGACATTATGACAAGGATGACGTGTCCCTCAATTTAAGAGATGTGCATGCAAACAGGAATAGGACCTCAATCACTCATGCAATCAAAGGGTATGCGTCGATGGTCAAA
The DNA here is from genome assembly GCA_032191745.1 of Picea mariana. Classification (NCBI taxonomy): domain Eukaryota; kingdom Viridiplantae; phylum Streptophyta; class Pinopsida; order Pinales; family Pinaceae; genus Picea; species Picea mariana. The sequence continues at coordinate 12,589 of JASDQU010025726.1, read as the reverse complement.
GAATCTAATTCGACAGACAGAGTATATGACTCAACAAACAGAGAGTGTTTTTAGGCAACATAATCGAATAAAAAATTTAGCATACGATTTAAATCAATAGCCAGGTGTATAACTGAGGGTAAAATTAAAGACAAAGGATAGAACTCAGAGTTTAAACAGGAACCAAATCTTTAATGCACAATGACTATAGGTAGAACTTAGCAGATAGATATGCATAATCTAAAGAAGATTCGACTCAAACAAACAATGAGCTGGAATTAAGCCGAGAATGTTTCAGATAATAATCATAGAGAATCAAATCATAGACTGAAGCTACCTTTTAATTGGGTTTGAAACCTGGATGTTGAATTAGTTATTGAACTAGATCTTCGACCATCAGCTGGCCTCTTTAAACGGGATCTGGAGCTTTGAGAGCGCGCTCGAATAAGGAAATCACGGGACTATTTCAAATGATGAAAAACCCCCAGACTCAATGCACAAATCAATGACAATTAAACAGTGTTTAAGCTCAGTAGTGATGTCATAGAATTTCATGGCTGGCAATCCTGATAATTCATATGCAATCTCATTTCTGTTCTGATAAACTCCTTCATGAGATTCTGTGCCACACCAAAAATTGATGACAACTGACAGTTGAATGCTTGGAGGATGTTTCTGCATCTATTCATCTACAATTTTGCAATAATGACATGAAAACTCGCCATTTGACATGACTTTTGGTGCTTAGGAATCATAATCACGCTCGCTTGACATCTGGCTCATGCGAAAGCACGAGGTTTTTTATTTGGGCGTGAAAACACTTTCGGTGGTTAAGGACCCCTTTTATTTCACCTCTTAACCACTGAAAATCTCAACTTTCGGTGGTTAACGAGTCGTTTCATAGACCCTCTTAACCACCGAAACCTGAGAATTTAGATTTTGAAAGCCAAGACCAAAAATGATGATTTTTCCAAGTTTATATTTGAAAAATAGACCCTCTAATGCAGATAAAAAATTTAGAAATAAATTTTTTGACATGTTCCTATCACCTAAAAATCGAAAACTTGATAGTGCTATTTTAGGAGATAACATCTGGCTCCTACTCGGGGATGGAATCCTCCCAGTGAGGTTCCAAGAACAAGTAGTTCCAGTCACCTTATTTGCTGAGCTATGGAGTCATTTGGCCTCTGCAATTGTTCCTCTGCAAGCCTGCCTGTAGCTTGTCTGTAGCCTGCCTGTAGTCTGCATGTTTATTGAAGAAAACTAAAAGCAATCTATGTGCTCCTATGAAGAGCTTATTCTTCAGCCTACTCCTACACTAACCAATTGTACTGCCTCTTATCAAGTGAAGTCATGCTTCCAATGAAGCCCTGTGAGAAACTGATTTACTGACATCATGCTAGATCTTGGCCCGAAAAATAATGGAAGCCACATCATGCAGAAAAGAGGTTTGAACAGATGGTAAATACAATCTTCTTCTGAAAAATATTGCTTTAATGCATTTGCTACTCATAGATTCCAAATAGTTATCAATAGGGTCATAAATTTCATAAAGAAATATCTCTTTGAACTGCTGATCCAACTGACTGTATTGTAGCTGCTGATTACTTTCACTGGTCTCAATGCTGAATGTAAACTGTTCTTCTTCTGTTGAAAGAAAATGCAAACTCAACTGTTGATCTGAACCTCTCCGCTCTTCTTCACCATCACTGGTCTCAATGTTTTAAATAGACTGCTCAACCTCTGTCAGAGAGTCATATAAGAAAGAGTGTTGATCTGAACTTTTCAGCTCATCTCCTTCCTGCAAATATCTCCTGCAATCTACCTTTATCCGCAAGTCTGGAAAATGTGGGTTGTCCTCAACATATACTGCAGATATGAGACTATCACCTACTAATGTGTCAATTTGATAATCATCTTTGAAGTTTTCAAAAGGGACAATCTCGTCTTTATAACAACCCAAGTCAGTAGATGCATTTGATAGAATATCAAAAGCATCAATGCTATGGTTATTCTCCCGGAGATCACCAATGTCTTGGTTATAATGATAGATGTCCCTTATTTCAACATACTCTTCAAAGCTATCATTAACCACATCATATATACATTTATGATCATCTCTGTGCTGAACAGTAGAACTAAATGAAATTCCAGAAATAACCAAATCYTCAGAAACCTCAACAACTTCCTCTCCATCATTATATTTATCAAATATAGGAAGATCAGGAAACATTTCTAATGACAGAGATGAAAATGGTGGCATAGAGTTATCAGCAATAGGATTCTGAGATAGATTTTGAGAAATATCACTTTGTTCCTCATCATAACTGCAATTTCCCTTGATACACAAATCTGAAAACTGTGAACTATCTTTAATGATTTTAATGGATGTATGACCACCAGAAAAATGATTTTCATGATTCTTAACTAAAGAAATTAATTCTCCAGATGGATGAAAATAAGAGATAATGTTAATGGGAGAATCTTCAGCTCCTTTATTATCCATTTCTAGTTCGTTTTGATGGAAAAGCACATTATCATGAAGATCATTTGGGAGTTGCTGCAGGATATGAGGGAGAAATTCTTCTCTATTTTCATTTTCAACTTTATTATCCAATCCATATTCTTCACAACAATTACCAAATAAAAACTGCTCCGAAAAGAACTTTTTGCAACGCTCATTGAATACTCTGTGAAAATTTTCTAAAGATGAAATGCTTGAAGGAGGTAAAGAAAAATACCATCTACGCACATCACCTTCCAATGAATACATGAACATTTTCATATGAACATCTTCATGCTGTAGATCTAGTAGATCCATGCGCTCATGAAACTTTTTGAGGCGTTTTGTAGGATTATCTTCTTTCTCCTCTTTGAAGACAGGTAGAAAATCTCCCCATTCTGACATATGAGGTACTGGATGTGGGAAACCAGAAATTGAAGAGAAGTCCAGAGGTGCAAACCTCCAAGGCAAAAGAGTAGCAAATGCTCTTGACATTTGAATGTCATGGAGTCGCCACTAAATTCGTCCTTCATGGAGTTGCCAGATAGATGATTACAACCATAATAGTGTCCAGGCTTTGTCTATCATCAAAGTTGGATCTTGTGTCATCTCCCAAGGAAGCTG
>JASDQU010025725.1:53830-72379 GCA_032191745.1 Picea mariana | reverse complement strand
GAGAAGGGAGGGCCCACCTTCTTCACAAGATTCACCCATTAGCTTGGTAGAGTGTTAGTGTTATTTCTGTTCATGCTTTGATTAAATTTTGTTTTGCTGAAACACTACTTTACTGAACTTTGTTTTGCTGAAACACTACTTTACTGAACTTTGTCTTGCTGAAACTCTGCTTTACCGATTGTTACATTGTTTTCATATGATTCATGCTTGGGTAACTGTTGATCATTCTAGTTAGCAATCCTGCTTGGTGAATTTATGAAAGCTTGATAATCAGGGATAGGTGTTGAAGATTGTTGCTTAGGGAATAGGGTCCTGTTCTCTGTTAGAGATTGTTAGCCTTCAGTGCATGTCAATTATTTTAATGAGTTCATGAAAGTGTGCTAATTAGAAATAGGTGCTGAAGATTCCTGCTTAGGAAATAGGGTCTTGTTCTCTTCTAAGAGTTAGTTAACCTTCAGTGTGTGTGAATCGTTTCAATCAGTAATGAGTTCATGAGAGTGTGATGATCGAAAACAGGTGCTAAAGATTCCTGCTTGGGAATAGGGCCCTCTTCTCTGGTTACAGAATAGTTGGTCTTTCCTGTTGCAGCATCTTGTTGTTATTTTAATGTAATCCAGGATTCTTCAATTAATCATTTCTTTAAACTTTGAGCTCTGTAATAGGTAGGTTGCTTTCCTGTAATTCAAGTTAGAACTTCAGTTTGTTCAAGGAAAAGTGTGATTAATATGTTTTTACTATAAGTCTAGGTTTGGTTTGAGATTGAGCATATATAGTGCGTGATTACCTTTGAAATAAACAAACTTCCCTGGGTTGACAATTTATGTAGCACTTGATTGTTTAGTTAAATAAGCAATTATAGTGACTAACAAGGTGTTGTTTTGTGAGAGGTGAGGGGCTAAAGGCTAAAGGTGAATGTCTTAAGTTGAAAGTATAAAGGTGAAATGATTATGGTTAAAGGTGAATGGAAGGATTTTGGTTAATGGTGAAAGGTCTTCTCTTAAGACCCTACCCTTGAGAGAGCCTTCCATGATTATGTATTCCTTTGAAGGCCTCACCCTTAGTAGCCAATGTGAGCACTAGAAAACCTTAACATCTTGTCTTTTGTTCAATGTTGAGACTCTTAAATTTCTATGATATTTCTTGTACTTGCACCTTATTTATATATTCTCTTAGTTAAACATTCAAGTGTTTGATAGACACTTAGTTCTTTCTCTCTCTTCTTTCAATATTGATTGGGTTGTTGTTTTTTCACTCCCACTTTTTGTGCCTACATTGCATGTATTTTTATATGGAGAATAAGGAATAAGTTAATATTTGAGGAAGGGATGATTAGACCATTCCATGTCTTCCATAGGATTACGTATTCCTTTGAAGGCCTCACCCTTAGTAGCCAACATGAGCACTAGAAAGACTTGACATCCTCTCTTTTGTTCAGTGTTGAGACTCTTAAATTTATATCATGTTTCTTATACTTACACATTATTTATATCTTCTCTTAGTTAAACATTGAATTTTTTGATAGACAATTAGTTCTTTCTCTCTCTTCTTTCAATATCGATTGGGGATTTGCTTTTCAAATCCCACTTTTTTTCTCTGTAATGAACCTTGATTTTATGGCCTCAAAAATTTATTTTTGCATATTATTGTTCCCATTTTGATGAACATGACATATAATATGGTTTCCAATTCAAACATTTCATGCCACATACAACAAATATTTCATATTCTACATAAAATAGTTCACAAGCCCAATTCAATGCTGAGGTTTTTGTTTATAATTGATTTGTAAATATAATTTATCCTAATATGAATTTATAAGTTAATTTTAAGTACTCATATATCTTAGTGACATATGTTTAGTTTGTGCTATCAATCAAGAGACATATGCTTAGTTTGTTCAAAATATTTTTGAAAAAAAGGGGTATATTGTTTTGAATCACCGAGTAATTATTCAAATATCCATAGATAAGAGTTTCATTTTGATAGTAGGTAAATATTTTTCCTCTAAATAATCTTCCTCTTGTTTCTCTTCAATTATAATCGATAAGTCAATAAAGACCTCATATAGAACAGGGTTCACACTTCCAATCCAAGATATATCCTCTAATGTATTTTTTCTTCTACATGATCATTACTACTTACAGAAACAAGGACATCTCCAGCTAGATATGTCCACACTTATGAAGGGGTTTGTGGTTACACATAGGGTCCTTTTTGTCATGGATACACTAGGAGGAATAATAACTAGAGGCACCATAGTCTATGTCTGTGTTGGTTTGAAGACCCTGTCTGTTTTGGTTGGAAAACTATGGTGAGAAATATATTTGATGCATGTGTTATTGTGTTGAAGCTAGTATATCTAAACTATAATCACAAGTGTGGTCACTTTATAGCATTCTTCAATATCATAAAAATGGAACTGTGATAGTTTTAGAAAAAAATGTAACTCTGATAGTTTCAATGCATGATAGCTTTAGAAAAAAATTCTTTCAAGCTCCTTCAAGTGCCCCCAAAATCATTAATCTGTAATAAAGGACATAAAATTCATGAAAAAAAATTCTTTCAAGCTTCTTCAAGTTCCCCCAAAATCACTAATTTGCAATAACTTTGCCAAAACTGAGAGTGGGAAGCTACATTAAGAACTACATTCTCAACAAGAATGCCAAACTGTAGAGGATTCAGATATGCCAATGTTCATAAGCTCCTTCTTCTATGACACCTTTCTCATTTACTATTGGCTTCTCTGAGAAATACTTTCTTTTCCCAACCTCTCTTCACAACTAGAAAATGAAAATTCATAGACTAGCTTAGTTCCTTGTCAATGTTGTTGTTGTTAACAACAACTTATTTGATTTTGTGCGCTTGTACTATCTAAATTACTTGATATTTGTTAATTAACATATCAAATTAATATTGGAATGAAAAACATCAAAGATGGCTCAAATTCGAAGGTTGAAAACAGATGAATACCATGCATATGATGAGAGAATAGTCGATGAGAACGATATGGACAGATATCCATGTCCATGTAATGATTGTCTCGACAGAAAGGTGAGAAAAAGAAATTTGATTTATCGACATATGCTAAGACATGGGAATAGTGGTGTAAGCCCCTGGAACATAAATTATTATGAATGTATGGTACAATTGCGTAGTATGAGAGATGAATAGGTACCTGATGCAGGAGCATCATCATCATCATTCAATGAGGCTAGTGGAAAGTGACTCAACATCCAGCTCAACTCACTTTAACTAGTCTGGATCCCAAGGAAGGCACGCCACTTTAATTTTGAGACCTTTGTAATTAAACATCCCATGATATCTTTAGGATAGAGATATTGTATGTTCTCCAAGATATTTTAATTGTATTTAATGCTTGCAGGATTGTACATATTTTGAGCATCAACTCATATCTGAATTGAAATTGTTCATTTATTATAATAATCTTAGTGATAGGAATCTTTTTATTGTGATATGAAATCTCTAGAATAGTCTAGAGGGAAGGCTCGAGAAGCCCCTCCATTTATAAATCAATGTAATCTATGCCGAGAAGAGGTTGTTGGAAGTTGTTGTTATTTTTGTTGTTAAAGGTTGTTGTTGTTGTTGAAGTTTGTTAAAACTCTTGTAAACTATTGTTAAATAAATACAGAAGAAGAGAATTGCTTTTAATTTCTATGAATGTGAATTTGTTTATCTATGAGTAATTGGATAAATGTTATGTTTTTATCTCTATGTTTGTGTGTGTGCATAAAAATGGTTGGTTAAATAATTTCTAAATTCTATTATAAGTTTCAAGTGTTTCTCTTTTTAAATATTAGTGAAAGGATTCAAAAGTGCCAACGCAAGGTGTGTGCGAGAGGCCGAACCATCTATAGATTTAGAAGCTCAGGAGAGATAGTGTAAGTTTACACAGAGAGAGCACAAGGAGTGCTCCTACACTCAGAATAGTGTAAAATATCAGAGGAGAGATGAAGTGCAAAGAGTGCACAGAGTCAACACTTTGTTAAGTCTTGATAAAGCTCAGGAGGGATAGTGAAAGGAGTGCACAAGTGAATTTTTCAAGTACAAATTCCAATAGATAAGCACAAAGTGTGCATAGAATTTCGATGCTTAAAAGTGAACAAAATATCAGGAGGGATAGTGAAGGTAAGTCCCCAAGAGGAGGAATCCCTTTGTTTTAGGGACGATTGGATGAGATCAGTTCAGAAAAAGTAGGAATCCCTCAAAATCATTTGATCAAGGAGAAGGAGCATGGTTATAAATCCCCAAGTCCTTCAAACTTCACTGCTCTCGTATATTATAGTTTTTCGTTGCAAGTGAGCCCCGAATCTATGAAGTTTTGGAGTGAATCTCCATTGTCGATCAGTGGAGGAGTGCAATTCATTGAATCCCTAAGTGGTTCGGAGATTCGACACCCTGGGAGAATTTTTTCATTGTTGCACGGGGTGGAGAATCCCCCAAAGTCCTGAAGTTCCATATTTAATTTGGACCTTCAATTTACGGGTAAATGTGATTCGTAGATTTCTAGGTTGTTCAGAATTCGACTATTCGAGAAGTTTTGGGTGACAGTTTTCTTTGCTCCAACCTCGACCNTCGACTATTCGAGAAGTTTTGGGTGACAATTTTTTTTGCGTGGAAAAGTCATGAAGACCCGGAGTCTTTCTTAGTCCTAGATCATACCAAGGAGTGTAGATCGTTAATCCTCAAACTCACCGGGATTTCAGAGGTTCAAATATTCAGGAGAACTTTGTTGGTCGAGGTTGGAGCAAAGAAAACTAATGACAATCGAAGTTTCAGAGTGCTAGAGTAAACACTTCCAAATTTATTCCAAGGTTTTAAGCCCGAGGTCACAAGTAAGACTCCGCTGGAGAAAGAGGACCCTCAAGAATAGGAACTTTTGCGGAGTGTGGGAAAAGAAAAAGGCCTATGGTAAGAGTTTAAGGGTTCTATGAGTACCCGCGAGCCACTTCGACTCCTTTTTAATTCAATCCTAGACCAGGAGGTCACGCGAGCCCATAGGGGGTTTGAATCAAGTGGTATCAAAGAAGGACAAATATTTTTGTCTGTAAAGAGATATATTCAGAACCATGCCACCAAGGAGATGTAGGGAGAGACCTATAGTCAATGTAACTATGGAGCAGGAAATGAGACAAATTTGTGCAAGGATGGACACCATGGAAACAATATAAAGGAGAGCACCGTAGGCCGGTGATGTTAGTGATGATGAAAGTGAAAATATATAAGAATAATTTGTAGGAGAAGAAGTAACAGAGAAGCAGTTGCTGAGAGTTGTTGTCAAGCTAGGAACCAGAGAAAAGATGGATGTTTCAATGTATGAAGGAAATTTGAATGTAGAATAATTTCTTGACTGGATAAGTCCTTTAGAAAAGTACTTTGACTATGAGGATATTGATGATGAGAAGAAAATAAAGCATCGGGTGACTAGGTTGAAGGGACGTGCAACTTTATGGTGGGACGAGTTGCAAAGTGATAGAAGGAGAAAAGGTAAGTCCAAGATTAAGAGTTTGGATAGAATGGTAGCTAAGCTCAAGGATAAATTCATACCCGAGTATTATCAGCTGAATCTGTTCATAAGGTTGCAAAATCTGAGACCGAAAGTTTTTTCAGTGAAGGAGTATACTGAAATTTTTTATAAACTGAATATAAGAACATGACATAGGGAAAATGATGATGAGAAAGTTGCTAAGTATATTAATGGATTGAGGTATCAAATCCATGATGAAATTAGTCTAGTAATCATGAGGACTATAGAGGATGAATATTAGCTAGCCCTGAAAGCAGAAGAAAAGTTGGCAAGAAATAAAAGTCAAAGGAATAAGGGAAAGAGTCCTAACAGAGGAAAAGGAACAACCAAAGAAAAGTTACAAAAATCAAGGGGAGAAGATAGAGGATTTAATAGTCATACAGATAGAGGATAATACTCTAGAGGAAGGAATCATTTTCCAAGAAGTATAGGAAGAGGCAGAGGAGGAGAATTCAAGTGTTATGCTTGCGGGAAAACATGACAAATGTCTTTGGAATGTCTTGAAAATAAGAGTGCAAGAGTTAGAGAAGATATCATTTATGAGGCACAATAGAGGAATGTGGAGGGGGAGATAAAACAAGAAACAACTGAAGAAGGAATATCACTCATGATGAGGTAATCTCTTGTGAAGCCAGAAAAGGAGGTACGAGAACTAGCCAAAAGAAACAGTTTATTCATAACTTCTTGCAAGACCAAAGACAGAGTATGCAAGGTGATCATAGATAGTGGGAGCAGTGACAATTTAGTATATACAAAGATGGTGTAAAAGCTAAAGTTGGATATGAAATCGCATCTGAGTCTTTATGGGGTATCGTGGTTGCAAAAAGGACATCAAGTTATGGTAAGTAGACAGTGTAAAGTTGAGTTTAAAATTGGTAGTTATAAGAATGAAGTTTTATGTGATGTCATACCTATGGAAAATTTTCATGTTCTGTTGGGGAGGCCTTGTAAATATGACAGGAATTCCATACATGATCGGAGGAAGAATACTTATACCCTTGAGAAAAATGGGTGTAAAGATATGTTGTTTCCATTTGAATATAAGGGAGTCAAACAGGAGGCTAGTCCCAATATACTTCTCATGAGTGGGAAGGAGCTCTTGAAGGAAGTCAAGAAATATTAGGAAATGTAATTTTTTGTTATAGGTAAGCCAAGAGTCATCCTTACAAATACTTCTATGAATGATTTTCCTATGGAAGTTTAGAAATTACTCGATGCGTTTGTTGAAATTATGGTGGATAAGTTGCCTCATACTTTACCACCCATCAGGAGTATTAGTCACCATATTGACCTTATTCTGAGAGAAAATTTTCCGAACAAATAATCATACAGATTAACCCCTCAGGATAATGAAGAGGTCAAGGAGAATATCTAAGAGTATTTTGACAAAGGACTAATTAGAGAAAGTCTCAGTCCGTGTGTAGTACCAACTGTGTTGAGTCCAAAGAAAGATGGAGCTTTTAGAATGTGCATAGATTCTAGAGCTATCAACAAAATAACCATCAGGTATAGATTTCCTTTACCTAGAATGGATGATTTAATGGATTGTTTGAGTGGAGCTAGTTATTTTTCTAAGATAAACTTGAAAAGCAGTTATCATCAGATAAGAATGAGAGAAGGGGATGAATGGAAAACAACATTCAAAACAAATAAAGGATTGTATGAGTGACTTGTTATGCCATTTGGCTTAACAAATGCTCTAAGTATATTCATGAGATTAATGAATGAAGTTCTCAAATATTTTATTGGGAATTTTGTGATTATTTATCTAGATGATATTCTAGTTTTTAGCAAGACCGAGGAGGAGCATTTAAGACACTTGAATATGGTGTTGATGAGGTTGCAACATGAACATTTGTTGTTGAATTTGAAGACGTGTTCTTTCATGAAGACAAAAATTTTGTATCTGGGGTTTGTGATCTCTTCAAATGAATTGAATGTGGATCCAAAAACGGTGAGGGCTATAAGAGAGTGGCCTTATCCAAGAAGTGTATTTGAATTAAGAAGTTTTCATGGGTTAGCAAGATTTTACAGAAAATTCATTAGGAATTTTAGCAGTATTCGCACACCAATAGTAGATACTATAAAGAAGGAACATGGATCTTTTTTACTCGAAAAAAGAAGCCGAGAAAGGATTTAGATTGTTAAAAGAAAATATAATAGAACAACCTATCTTAATTATGCCAGACTTTAGGAAGAGTTTCCAATTAAAATGTGATGCAAGTGGAGTGGCCATTGGTGCATTTTTAATTCAAGATGATAAGCATGTTGCTTATTTTCGTGAGAAGTTGAATGATGCTAAAAATAAATATGCAACATATAACAAGGAATTTTATTCTGTAATTCAAGCTTTGAAAAGTGGAGACATTATCTTATACCAAAAGAGTTTATTTTTTATATTGATAATCATGCTTTGCAGTTCATAACCAGACAAGAGAAATTGAATGAGAGACATGCCAAATGGGAAGAATTCATGCATGATTTTACTTTTGTCATTAAAAATATTAGTGGGAGTGCTAAAACATTTGCAGATGCTTTGAGAAGAAGATGTTTAATCTTGCAGGGATTCCAAATGGAGACTTTAGGATTTGAACACTTCAAGGAGATGTACCAGGAAGACCCATATTTTAAGGAAGCTTATGAAGCTTGTGAAAATCCTTTGTTCAGGGATAGAAACCAATGGATGGAGTATATAATCCACGAAGGAATGTTATTCAAATGAAGCCAATTGTGTATCCCAAAATGCTCAATGACAGACAATTTGCTAAAGGAAAAACATAAAGGAGGATTGGTTGGACATTTTGCCCATGATAAAACATATACATAGTTAAGTTATTCATACTATTGGCCAGGCATGAGGTCTAATCTGAAGAAGTTTGTGGAAAAATGTATAATTTTCCAATATGCTAAAGGAAAGAAGAAGAACAATTTATACCATGTCATAAAACAAGTGATGCTACTCACATAGCAAATCTATTTTTCAAGGAGATTGTGAGATTGCATGGGTTTCCCAGGAGTATAGTATCAGAAAGAGACACCAAATTTTTGGGACATTTTTGGAGGACTTTGTGGAAGAAGTTGGGGACAAATTTGTCTTTTAGTTAAACATATCACCCTCAGAAAGATGGACAAACTAAGGTAGTGAATAGGAGCTTAGGGAATCTGCTAAGAATTTTGGTAACAAAACATAACAGTTAGTGAGATCAAATTTAGCCTCAAGTGGAAGTTTACATATAATGACTCACCAAACAGGAGTACTGGTAAGATCCCATTATAGATAGTGTATGGGATGCATCCAAGAGGAATTTCAAAATTGAGGGATTTGGAGAAAGTTGAATTTCGAAGTGCAGGAGCATAAAAATTCGTTGCAGAAATACAAAAGTTGCATGATCAAATCAAAGGAAAATTGTAGGATAGCAGTCATAGATACAAGAACATAATAGATAAAAGAAGAAAAGAGGTGAACTTTGAGATTGGATACCAAGTATTATAACATCTGAGGAAGTAAATATTTCCAAGAGGGAAATATAATAAACTGAAGATGAAGAATATAGGACCTTGTAAAATCCTCAGAAAATTTGTTGCAAATGCTTATAAGATTGAACTACCAGAGGACATTGGAATTTCAACAATATTTAATGTAGCAGTGTTATATCCTTAAAAGATGGATGACACATGAGGGAAAAATGATGAAGATAATATTCAGTGGATGTGATAGATGTGCATAGCAAAGAAGCCTCAAATAGAGAATATTTTAGATCAGAGAATTGCTAAGAGAACCAGGAGAAAGATTTATTATGAATATATGGTCAAATGGAAGAATCATCTAGTAGAACATGTCAGTTGGATAACTGAATCAAACATCTAGAAGAATGAAAAATAAGTGGAGGAGCTCATGGACATGAGCCCGTGAATATTTTTTCTAGAGGAGAATGATGCAGGAGCATCACCGTCATCATTCAATGAGGTGCGGTGGAAAGTGACTCAACATCCAGTGCAACACACCTTAACTGGTTTGGATCCCAACAGGGGCATGTCACTTTAATTTTGAGAACTTTGTAATTAAATATCCCATGAGATCTTCAGGATAGAACTATTGTATGTGCTCCAGGAGATTGTAATTTTCTTTAATTCCTATAGGATTGTACATATTTTGAACACTGACTCATATCTGAATTGTAACTGTTCATTTATTATAATAAGCTTAGTGATATGAAGCTTTTAATTTTGATATGAAAGCTCTAAAATAGTCTAAAGGGAAGGATCGAGAAGCCCCTTCATGTATAAATCAACGTAATATATGCCTAGAAGAGGATGTTGTAAGTTGTTATTTTTGTTGATGAAGGTTGTTGTTGTTGTTGTTGAACTTTGTTGAAACTCTTGTAAACTATTGTTAAAGAAATATAGAAGGGAATTTCTTTCAATTTCTATGACTGTGAATTTGTTTATCTCTGAGTAATTGGATAAATGATATATTGTTATATATGTGTTTTTTTGTGTGCATCTAAATGGTTGGTTGAATGATGTATAAATGATATTGTAAGTTTCAATTGTTTCTCTTCTAAAATCTTGGTGCAAGCAATGCACAATGCCAATGCAAGGTGTGTGCAGGAGGCCAAACCATTTACAGGTTCATAAGCTTAGAAGCGATAGTGTAAGTTTACACAGAGTGAGCGCAATGAGTGTGCCTACACAAAGAGCAGCATAAACTATTATAGGAGAGACGAAGTGCAAAGAGTGCATAGAGTCAACACTTCGTTAAGTGTTGATAAATCTCAGGAGGGATAGAACAAGGAGTGCACAGGTGAATTTTTCAAGTCCAAAGTCCATGAGGGAAGCACAAAGTGTGCATAGAATTTCATTTCTTAAAAGTGAAGAAAATATCAGGAGGGATAGTAAGAGTAAGTCCCCAAGAGGAGGAATCCCTTTGTTTTAGGGCTGAGTGCATGAGCTTAGTTCAGAAAAAGTTGAAATCCCTCGTAGCCATTTCGATCAAGGAGAAGGAGTGTGGGTATAAATCTTGAAGTCCTTTGAACTTCACTATTCTGACAGATTTGAGTTGTTGGTTTCAAGTGATCTCTGAAGCTTCGAAGTTCCAGAGTGAATCTCCATTGTCGATCATTGGAGGAGTGTGAGTCATTGGATCCTTGAGTGGTTCGGATATTCGACACCTTGGGATAATTTGGTCATTGTTGCATGGAGTGGAGAATCCCCCAAAGTCCCAAAGTTCCAAAGTTAATCATGATCGTAAATTTACGGGTAAACGTGAGCCATAGATATCTGAGTTGCTTGGAATTTGACTATTCGGGAGGTTTTGCGTGATAATTGTTTTGGCATGGAAAAGTATTGAAGCCCCGAAGTCTTTCTTAGTCATATATAGTGCTAAGGAGTGTAGACCGTTAATCCTCAAACTCTTCGAGAGTTCGTTGGTTCATCTATTCAAGAGACATTTGTTGGTCGAGGTTGGAGCATAGAAAACTCTTGAAGCCTGAAGTTCTGAAGCACCAAAGTAAACGCTTCCAAATTTAGTCCAATGTTTTAAGCCCGAGGGCACATATATGACTCCGTTGGAGAAAGAGGACCCTCATGAATATGAACTTTCACGCAATGTAGGAAAATAAAAAGGCCTTTGGTAAGAGTTTAATGGTTTTGTGAGGACCTACGAGCCACTTCGGCCCCTGTGTAATTTGATCCTAGACCGGGAGGTCTCACGAGTCCATAATGGGGCTTGCATTAGTACCAAACATCACTAAAGTGGCATATAACATAGATGAAGATGCAAGAATATTAGATGAAGGGGTTGAAGTTCATAGAATGTTGAATGAGGTTCTAAATTATGATTGGTCCACTTCAATGGAGGATGCTTTAAATCATGTGTATGCTAATTGCAAGTTAAGTCATTTGACAACAATCTTTCAAATTCTAAACTTGCAAGTGGTGCATGGTTGGAAAAATGAGAGTTTAGATGAATTATTATAATTAGTAAGTCATTTTTTACCACATGACTCCACATTTCCAACAAAACGAATTCAATGTAAAAATAAAATAACTTAGCTAGGCTTAGGGTATGAAAACATACACACATGTGTGAATGGTTGTGTATTGTTTTGCAAAAATATTGGAAGTGAGATAGAATGTCCAAAATGTTAAGAAGGGAGGTATAGACTAGGGTTGAAATCAGTTGTGGTTCCTAGGAAGGTTCTTCACCACTTCCCACTAATCCCACAATTACTTCAAATGTATAGGCGCAGAGGCATTGGTGAACTTATGCAATGACATACTCAAAATAAGAGCACTGATGGAAAACAACGACATGTGTCTAATTCTAAGATGTGGATGGAATTTGATAACAGATGGCATGATTTTTCCCAAGATCCTCGTAATATAAGGTTGGGTTTGACTCTAGATGGGGTGAACCCATTCTTAGATCAAAGCACTAAATGGTCAACTTGGCCAGTGTTTTTAATAAAGTATATCTTGCCTCCATGGTTAGAAACTAAACCATTTTTATTAATGTTATCATTTATTATACCTGGAAAGAAAAGTGTGACTTTAGATATAATTGATACTTATTTAGAGTCATTTTATGATGAGCTAATGGAATTGTGGAAAGGAATTGAATCAATTGAATTATTAAGGGATGTTCATTCAATCAAATTCACTTTAAGAGATTCCTCATTGCTTACGATTCATGATCTTCTTGCATATGGAACATTGACTCATCTCAATATTCATGGATACCATGTATTTCCTTGATACAAATTTTAGGATTTTGTGAGGCATTCAAGAAGTTTCCATAAGTATATTTATTGTGGACATCGCGCTTACCTAAAAATAGATCATCCATATTGTTGACAAAAAACATGTTTCAATGTCCAGGAAGAGAATTCTGAAGCACCATTACCAATAACGAGTGAATGCATTATTGATAATGGACAAAAAATAATGTTTTTTATTGAAAGTGGTGGGATTTGGTAGTAAAGATGATCCATGTAATGAAAGCGTTGTAAAAAGATTGTGCATATTTTATAATTTTCCATACTTTAAGGATATATCCATCAGTCATATTGTTGACTTTAAGTATACTGAGAAAACTATATTATAGAAACTCTTTTTGGTGCTTTTGATACTGTTTCATCATGTGAAGACTTGAAACAACTAAAGATTCATCGAAATATTTGGGTTGAAAAATATGATGATGAAAAATATAGAAAACCTAGTGCTCCTTATGTCTGGACAAAGGAATAATATGCACAATTCTTAAATTTGATGTCTCGGACTCTCTTTTGTTGGCATGTCTTTCAGACAAATCTATAGTATGCGTGTTTGTCATTAATGACAAATATCATGATCAGTAGCACAGCGACAATGATGGAATGGAAATATCAGTAGTGTAAGTTCAGGAGTAGAAACTGAGTGCGAAGACCAACCAGTGTCGGATCTATAAGAAGGAGCACGATCTTTGAGTACAAGATGAAGTGGACTTAGAAAGTCCTGAAAGCAGGAGGACCGTTGATCCAAGAAGGGCACGTGGCAAACAGTCAGAGCGCAACAAAGGTTTCGTTTCAGAGTTTCGCATATCGAGAAATCCAAAGGAAATAGCTCAAACTCACGATATGTGAAATCGCGATAACAATCCTGACCATTGGAGTCATAGGACACATGGCAAGTGATTGGAATTTCACTGACTTGCACATTGGAGAAGTCAACGAATCCTGGTGTGGGAACTCACAATATGCGATATCCCAAAATGATCCGAGCCATTGGATTGCGGGTTGATTTGAGACCTTGGATCGAGGTATGTTGTAGAACGTTGGATGTAGAGGACACATGGCAAGCGATTGGCATTTCTATGACTGAAATTTCAAAGGAAGGAGGCTCCTAACCTCTTGAACTTGGGATATGCGAAATCACTATATAATCTTAGTCGTTGGATTGAAGACAAATCTGGGCCGTCAGATCTAGGAGGTAGATCATGACAGAGCACGTCAGAAGGGACAAGTGGAAACCTACAACAATAAGGACACGTGATACGAGTATATAAGGACAAGTGTCAAATTGTTTCATCTTTTTCAGGTCGCTGGAAATCATAATTATGAGTGACATGTGGCAACCACTCAGCTCTTGACACGTCATTGAGTGACGCAAGAATGACTTCACTTCATGAGTTCTTGTTTTGGGAGTTTCATCTTCAAAGTCCCAAAGGCTCAAGTACCAGGGTGGAGGAGAGTCATCCAATCACCGCGGATGGTGGACCGTTGATATGGCTCCATTTCGGAGTTTCAGATACCGGGAGTTGGAGGAGTCAAAGACACTCGCGACAATAATGCTGAAATGCAAAATTGTGAAACACCTTTTGGTGCAGCCTGTGGTCACCATATGTGGTCACATGAGGGGAAAGAGCTAGTGGAGCTAAGATCCTTTTCAGCGATCCCAACATGAAGAGTCAAGACTCTTCACCAAAGGATTCTCGAAGTCATGAATTGCGAAGTGCCCATTTGGTTAGCGAGTGGTCACAGCATGTGCTTATATGGTCACAAGAAGGGAAGGAGCTAGTCTAGCTAAGCTCCTTTTCCAAGTTTCGGAGATCGCAACTTGGAGTGTCGAGACCCTTTGACACAGGATTGCCAAAATGTGAAATGCAAAATGCATTTTGATTAGGCCCGTGGTCACAGCCAGTGGGCATATGGAATAAGTGTAAGAACCAGCACTTGTAATTCAACGGTGCAGGTTAATCAGGAATATGATCGAAGGGTCATTATTTATTTTCATGATTAATAAGCTCAGTTACGATTCAATTAGATCGGTTGGCGATTCAGCTGCTCAGACATTTTTTTCTTTGCCCAAGGAGATTCGAGGTGTAACTGAGGCTGGTGTGTATAAAAGGAGAGATGCAGTGATTGTGTAAGGTGGGTTGTTCTAACTGAAACAATGAGATGAACTGTAAGAAGGGTAAAATGAAAGAATGCAAAGCATGAGATAAAACTCAGAGATGAGTAATAGTCGTCGAATAGACAAAAGCAAGAGTAGAATATCAGAATAGCATGAAGAAAGAGCACAATAGAAGAATAGCATGAAGTAGAGCAGAACTGTAGAACAGTTTTTGAACCAGAGAAGAATTCCAGAACAGTGAAGAAGGGGTAAGAATTAAAATACTTGTATTGTTTGTTTTTCAATCATTTATTCATAATCAAGGAGGAAGGGTGGTTCTAGGGAGGAATGTGGTTCTATAATATTCAATTTGGTTCTTGAATATTGGAAGTTGTATCTTCCATTTAGTTGTGGCTAGAAAAACAGGGTGGCAGGGTGGTGCTCGGGAAAACACAGAGTTTTTAGTATGCAAGTTGGTGCTTGTATAAATCTAGTTGGTGCTGGAATATTTAGGGAGTTGGTGCTTCCTTCTAGTGGGTGCTAGAGAAATGAGAGAGTTGATGATCTCAACAATTTGGAGCTTGTAAAACAGAGGTAGTAGCCTCACTTCAAGTTGGTGCTCAAACATAGATGATGTACAGAACTTAAAAGACTGCCTATCATTTCCAAGAAGAAGAGGTTTTCTCCCTTTATGGGTTTCCTCATGAAAATCTATCTCTGTGTATATCTTATGTGTGATTCATGCTCATTATTTATGTTTTCCATATGATTTATAATATTGATGGTCACTTGATGAAAGATTAAAAATGGTTTAATAGACTTAAAATTGTTTAAGCACGGTAACAACTGATTCACCCCCCCTCTCAGTTGTCTTAGTGATTTCAACAATTGGTATCAGAGCGAGTTCCTTTTATTTAAAGGTAGATATGTAAGCTTAAACATGGCAAGCATGAAGATACTTTAGCCAGTAAGCCTCCTCTATTTGATGGAACAATTTTTTCCTTTTGGAAGGTTAGAATGAGAACATACCTAATGGCCTTAGGTGTTGATGTCTAGGATGTAGTAGAGACCGAATACATAAAGCCTGTTGTGCTAGCTTCGAAGGATGATAAGTTAGAATTTACCTTTAATGCTAAGGGAATGAATGCTATCTTGAATGGACTTACAGAAGCTGGTTTTGTAAAGGTGATGCATCTTCAAACTACCAAAGAAATGTGGGATAAACTTATTAAGAATTATGAAGGAAATGAGAAAGTAAAAGATGCCAAACTTCAAACATATAGATTGAAGTTTGAACAACTAAAGATGAATGAAGATGAAACAGTCAGCAAGTATTTTTTAAGAGTTGAAGAGCTTGTAAATGCCATGAAGGGTCTTGGTGAGAAAATTGAAGAATCATTTTTAGTTCAGAAGATTTTAGGATCTCTCCTTGATAAATTTAATCCAAAATTCTCTGCAATAGAAGAAATAAATGATCTCAAAACTCTGACCATTGATCAAATCCTAGGAACTCTAACTGCATATGAAATGAGAATTATAAAAGATAAATCCATTACTAGAGAAGCATCTTTTAAAGCAGACAAGAATATTGATTTAGAATTCGATGATATTGAGGAAAAATTTATGAGAATGTTAAAGAAAGGATCAGGAAAATATCAAGGCAAGCTCCCTTTCAAATTTTTTAACTGTGGTAAGATAGGTCCTTTTTCATATAAATGTCCTCACTAGAAAAAGGATCAGAACTCTGATGATGAAAAGAAATACAAATTTAAGAAATATAGTAAAAATAAAAGTTTATGTGCAAACAATGACAACTCCTCAAAAGACATAGATAGTGATTTATCCTATGAAGACAAAGTGAATGATTTTATTCTTATGTCTATGGGAGATCTTGGTGATGAACATTTAGGAGGTGAAATGGATGATGAAGAAGATGTGGTGGATATGGAAGGTGAATTAATCAGTGACTTGGAAGAAATTGACAGACTCAGATGTAAGAAGAGAAAACAAAAAAGGTTGTTGATGCAATTTAAAATGAATGATAAAAAACCAGATGAAGACTTTGCTCTACTAAAAGTGGAGTTGGAAGAGACAAAGAAAATAGAATACATTCTAAAACAACAATTATCAGAGAAGAAATCAAGGTGTGAAGCCTTAGAATAAGAGATAGTAAAAACCAGAAAAGAAATGGAGAAGTTTAAGGCATTGTATCACCAAAATTTGTCAAGTATTAAAGCCTCAAAAGAATTAACTTCCATTCTAAATCAACAAAGGAATCCAAATTTGAAAGATGGCTTGGGCATTGAAGAAGGATCAAGTAGTGATCATACAAGTAATATGGAACCCATCAAGTTTGTTAAATCTGCAATGATTGACAACAACCATTCTGCAAAAACAAAGAAAGAAAATAAACCACCAAGAAGGAATGAAGGAAAAGGTACCATAACTGATCAGAGAAACTATCAACATGAAAGAAATCGATCCACTCAGAGAAGACAGTCTTTTCCCAGGTTCAAAATTATTTTTTATGGATATTGTTTTTTCTATTCTAACTTTGGTCACAAAGCTATTGCTTGTTCTTTAAGATGTAGATATGAGCAAACAAGTTATTCAAGGAATAATTATCTACCACAACAAATATTGAGACAGCTAAGCAACAAAAGTAATAACAGTTATGAGCATAACAATCGTTACAGTATGTTATTCAGTGAACCTAAATGTTATGTCTGTCATAACTATGGACATAAAGCCACACATTTTTGCTTAAGAAATTATAAGCCAGATTTGAAGTCCAATGCTGAAAATTTCAAGGTTTGGAAGAAGAAATAAGATGACAAGTGTGGACTAGTGTTATTAGCCCAAAAGCAAAAGAATCCCTGGTATATTGACAGTGGATTTTCCAAACATATGACTGGAGACAAAAGTAAGTTTCTAACTCTAAGTGAAAACAAATCAGGGAATGTAACTTTTGGAAACAATGCACCGGGAAAGATAAAAGGTAAAAGAATGGTAAGTCTGAGTAATGGCAAAGGAAAATCTCAAGATGTGTTATTTGTAGATGGTATGAAACATAATTTTCTTAGTGTCAGTCAAGTCTGTGACCGAGGATGTGAGGTTTTTTTTACTTCTAAAGATTGTAAAATAAAGTCTATGAATTCAGGACAGCTGGTTGCAAAAGGGATAAGAACAGAAAATAATGTCTATGTGTTAAAAGAAGAAAAAGAAGAATGTCACTTAAGCAAGTATGATGAAAGTTGGCAATGGCATAGGAGACTTGGACACCTAAATTTTGATCATATAATCAAGATTAGAAACAATGGGGCAGTAAAGGATCTTCCAAAGGTATCAAAGCCATATGATTTTATTTGTAAACCTTGTCATATAGGAAAGCTTACATGGACATAGTTCAAATCTAAAAACTTCCCTTCAACAAAAAAACCTCTCCATTTAGTTCATATGGATTTATGTGGACCATCAAGGAAACAAGGTACAAGAAAAGAAAACTATTTATGTTGATTATTGATGATTATTCTAGACTAACTTGGATTTCCTTTTTGAAGGAAAAATCTGAAGCATTTGAAAAATTCAAAGTGTTTAAGGCTCTAACTGAGAATCAAACAGGAAAAATATTGAATGCAATAAGGTTTGATAGAGGAGGAGAGTTTAGCTCATGGAAATTCAAAGAGTTCTGTGATAAACATGGGATCAAAAGAGAGTAGACAATCCCAAGAACCCCACAGAAAAATGGACTTGTTGAGAGGCAGAAAAGATTAGTACAACAAATGGCAATATCAATGATGAATTAAAGGAATATATCTCAGACATATTGGTGGAATCAATCCATACAGTTGTTCACATTCTTAACAAATCTCATCTCAGACCACACAGTGACAAGACTCCTTATGAACTATGGTTTGGAAGACTGTTAAGATCCAATATAGATCTACCAATATAATCACCACAAATACTGAATACAGAATAGATCCACAAAGCAATATAGAAGAAACCACACAATATTATTACCAAACCCTTGAGGTAGGGAAACACCATACAATGGATCCTATTATGGAAGGGATCCTCTCCTGTTCACTTTCCTCTTCGAGGGGGCATCCTCCTATTGAGCTACCGCTCTA